>JALJCO010003047.1:0-170016 GCA_023101725.1 Atherinomorus stipes
AAAGAAAATCCAGGTCATTCCAGGATATAACGCAGATATCCTATTAGTTTTGTTTGAACAACTGTCATTAAGTTTGACTTGTTCTACATATCACAAGTTGAGGTATTTTTCTAATTTTGCACAAGGAATGAATATTACATAATTTATTTTTCAGCTTTAATATTGGTAACGGTTATCGGTCACATGAGTTTTAAAATATATTATTGGATATTGGCCAAAATTCCAATATTGTGCATCTCTAATTTCAGACTTGTTTGATTGGTGTCACTACAGTTTTGCAATACAGGTGTACTACTTGAACTTAATTGATGTAGTTTAGTGGCTTCCAGTATTATTTTAGGGCTCTCAAGACAGAATGTAGAGACAGATTTATAATACACACTATTAGGATGATAGTTTTTTATTGTCAATCATCATTACCGTGATGATAACCAGCAATTATTGCAATATTTTTAGTCCACGTCGCCCATTCCTAGACCACACGCATCTTACACAGTAAGTTCCCTCTCACACATTTTCCGCATTTACTCTAAAATAAATTAGACATAAATTATGTGTAATAACAGTAAAATATGTGATGAAACTATGAACATAAAATGTAAAATAAACTGGGGTTAAGGTCAAAGAGTGGTCATAAGGAAAACAAACTCCTCCACTACAAGCACGGTTTATAAAATGCCTCTTTCAACAATACGGGTTAAACAGGTGTCGGCATTTCAACCACATAAATGTAAGTTTGTGAAACAGAAACAGGACTTTCTCTCCTCCTCCAGCTGCAGCGCGAAGCATCACCTGCTCCTCATCACCAGGTAAAAATGAGATGCAGAAGCGTGCGGAAAGAAGACGTGACAAACACAAAGAAAGACGAAGCATTTTCTATTGCTTGTTTGCTGCAGCATAAACACACAGACACACACACTTATAAAACGTGTTCTCTCAGCTGGCATGGTGGCACTCGGCCCGACAGCCAATCAAAAAGCCTGTTGCAGGGCACCCAGCCAATGAGACCTCTGCTCTCTGCAGCAGCCAAGCTGTCAGGGTGAGAACGAGTGTGTAGGAGGGACACAAACACACATTTCTGCTGTCACACTCTTATTTTCTGTCTTTTATAATGTGATTTTTCCTGCGCGGATCTGGATTGTGTGTGTGACATGTAACTTTTCAACATTTCTGACTGTTGGTCGTCTGGAAGTTGGCAGCGGTCCACGCTGGAGCTGCTGCATGAATAAAGAGTCGCTGTGGAAACACACCACACACACTAGAAGATGGCTGACCCGACGGCTTCTTCCAACTTAGAAAGTTACAACACCAACGTCACCAGAGCGCCACTCTGTGTGTGTGTGTTGTAGGGATTCAGTTGCCAAGGCAACGAGCCGGCAGGCAACCCAAAGCGAAGCCAAAGAAGCTAAGATGGCTGTCGCGGCATGTTAATTATTGAAGAGGCTGCTGACAGAGTGGAGAGCGGAGAGCGGGGCCGCTGGTGGGATGCTGGGTCACAGCGAGTCCGTTGCCATGGCGAGCCACGCTGGTGACGGGCACCCGGCCACGCCTCGGCGTAAGATGGTAACCAGTGCTTTTGGCCAGGCGCTCCGACCCCAAAGCGAATGTTAAGATGGCCGACGCAGGAAGTAAGAGGCGATGCAGATGGAAATCTTTTCATTCATCACATGAAGTGTCAGTCAAACATGGACAAATTAAACAGAAGGAAAACAAGTTAAATTGCAATTACGACGTCAAATCAGATTGTAGGTTAAACAAACAAAAACACTATCAGGTAAATTAAAAAAATGGTAAATTAAATCTTTTAACAGCTTCATAAGGATGTTTATTTAATTTTCTTTTCTTACATAACAACTGAAACACCAGTTCGAAAGAGTTAATGATTAACAGTAATGGCTGATATGGACTAAAAAATGTATCGTATAATAAAACTATCATGACATTCTGTCTTAAGAGCGCTAAAGTAATACTAGAGGGCAGTAAACTACATCAATTAATCAAGTAATACACCTGTATTACCTGTGGAAACTGCTGCCCTGAAATCTCACATCAGAATGATTTCAAACAGAAAGGGGAAATAGTCTCCATGGAAACGTGGCTATCATGTCATCAGCCATCAGGAACTGGTTTTGTTTCCCGACCTCAGCCTCAGAACAAGTACCGACACGTCGCAAAATTAGTTAAAAATGTATTTCTACCAGAATAAATGATTTATTTAAACACCTCAAACTCTGCTTAGTTGCTCTTCAAATTTAGTTGCATGTTTTCAGTCATTTTTATTATTTTTAGCGCGTTCTTAATAAATAAAATAAGTATTTTTTTTTTATCTTTAACTCATTACATTTTTACTTATAATAAAACTACAACAGTTAGTGGAGACAGCACCAAACAACTAGACATACAAACATACATAAACACACTTAATTCTTCTTCTTCATCTTCATCATTTGTTGGGGTTTTAACTCCTGACCATTAGACCATCAGCGAAACTCTTCACACCACGTTGTTGCAATAACGTCTAAATTTAGGTTTGATGGTGCTGCTTAAAAACTGTTTTCAGGCCACAATCTCGTGAGAACGATGTGTATGAAGTTCAGATGATTTTACTTTTAAAGCTTCCAAGAGCAAGAGATGCCACAAAAATCCATCAGATATGATCTTATTGAAAGCACTTTTAGCCAAATTATGGAAGCTATGTCTCATTTTTCCATGTGGACATGTTTTTAGCACGATGTAGCAATAACCGAGGAGGATACAGGCTTTAAAATTGAATTGAGAGAGTCAAAAACAAGGTAGAGAAATGATTAAACACAACACAATTACATGAAATGTAGTTAGCTAAGCACAAAGAGACCTTAGTGTCCCACAGATGGTACAGCCAGCTCGGAAAATGTTTCTCAACTTGTTTATATCATCTGATCTAAATTTGTACATCCTTTGCAGGAAAGCGTTATCACTATCCAGCAGTTCCAACCACTTTTCTCCCGTCTGATCTCAGTTCAAGCTCAAAATGAAGGAAATTCAAGCTGACTTACAGAATACTTGGGAGAAAAGAGCAACACTAAATCAGTAAATAGAAGCCAGAGGATGGGGGGTGCTTAGCGCGCTTGTTTCTGCAGAGATATTAAGGCTTCAGAGGCCGTTCCAGGAGTCTGGCGGCTTAAATCAAGCGCACCTTAAGGCGGTTCAAACGAAGGCGCCGACTCCTCTGAACATCTGATTCTGATCCCCCTCAGCCAGTGATCTATAAAAACGTTAATAAGAATTAGAGTATTGGCCTCCTGCATGAACCAGCTGACTGCCCCGTCATCTTCTGCCCGGGAGAAACGATAACAGTAAGATTAACAGGATGAAATAATGTTGGATTGTTAACATCCATGATGGTAACACTCGAGAGGCAAAACCAGGGGGTTTTACAACAACTCGCGACCTCCAGGGTGCAAATGTTCATAATAAAGCCAACAGAAGAAGCAGGATTTTCTCCTCCGGCTTCCTGCTGACAGTTTACAGCCAAATACATCAAACCTCCTTCATTTGGTTTCATCTTGTCAAAAGGAAAAGACATGAAGCATTCAAACTGAAGCCAATACAACAGATTTAATGTGTAAGCGACCAAAACACACAATATACATGAACATTAACCCTTAAAACTCCAAAAATTCCTTTGCTATTTTTAGTCCACCTGGTATGTTTTATTGTAGAAAATGTATGAATAACCTAAAGCCTTTGGAAAGGAGTATCAACATATCGATATCATTTTCCAGGACAGCCTTACTTGTCAGATGATGAGGTTTAAATTATGTAGAATCACTGTATCAATGGATATAGCACCATAAAGGCCAAACAGAGTGACTTTGTAGAAATAACACACAGATCAACAGCTCCGAGCCTCGCCTCATCTGCACATCGTTCTCTCAGGTCTTTGCTTTCAGAAAAAACATATTGGCATTGAAACAAACAGAAAATATTCACAATTTTACTCTAATAACAGACTGATATGTTAGCCAGCCGATATTTTAGTGTAAATCTTGTTATTTAAGTTTTTGATTTTATCTTACAGTAACAGGGTTGCAGTAAATAAATTCATATCCATACAAATATTCAGCAACTTGAGTCTCTGCAAATCTGCAAGTCCCCCTCCCCCACCCCCATCCAGGAGCAACAAAGACAAAACAAACATATTTGAGGGTTTTTCTCTGGTATCGGCATCAGCCGATATGTCAGGTGTATTAGCTGATACCCCCATCGGCATAATTTATAGACTTTTATATATATTTATTACAAGTTTAACGTTTTTATCTAAATTTGTTTACAAGTGCACTGTTTCTTTTTTATAAATTGATTTGAAGTCCTTTGTTTTTTTATAGGGATGTTTAATATAGGCTTTTTTTTTTTACCGATATCCGATGTACCAATATTAACCAACTCTTAAATTCCGATATCAACTGATACGATAAATGCAGACAACTGTGAGGTTGTATCTCTCATATTTTGAGAAATACAATCATATTTTGCTCTGACAACGAAGATCCCAAAATATCCGTAACTCAGCCAGAGGAGTTCATTTTCGACATCTGGCTGCCAGATATCAGATGCTAGCAGATATTAGCAACATGTGGTTAATTGTAATGTTTTTGATAACTTTGTAACTTAACCAACAACTTAAAACCAGACATATTATAAGCAGCTTCAAAGCAAGTCAGTCTGTAGCAGCAGCAGCTGCACCGTAGTCACATGACTCTGAAGGGAATGCTGGGATATGAAGTTCTTCCACAATAACAGTGGCTTTTGTACATGCTGGACTGCTGCTAATGGAACAAGATCTTGCGAGATTGCGTTAGTAAATTCTCGCGATAAATTTTTGAAAGTATTGGCCTAAAAAAACTGATACGATATTTTTTTATATCACATTTTAATGCCAATATCGGCCGATAATATCGGAAATACCTATTTTTTTCATATTAAGAGTTGTAAAATTACTTTTCACTGTATCCTTCATGATATTAATTTGGGAGTCAAATGCGGTATCGGCCCTAAATATCAGCAGGTTGTATCAGCTGAGGCTGATGAGAAAATATTTGTATCAGTATTGGCCCTAAAAAATCCGTATTGGTCGATCCCATGATTTACATTTCCTCGTCCAGGTGTTTTTTTCTTTCTTTTACCATTTCCAGTTATTTATGCAACTATTTACCATCTATCCTCAGAAAACCAACTCAGCTCCTTTTTGCATCTATCGTCTCGGCTTAATTCCAACTATAGAGGAGAATCATTTTGTTTTTTCAGACAGACAAACTTTCTGCTCACTTGTAGATCCTTGTCTGTTCCTTTTTGGATATCACTATAAATTCAAGTTATCAAATTGGTCAAAGGTTTTACAGAAAGTGTCCTGATCATAATTCCTTGGTCAAAATAGAGTCTCTTACAACAAATACAGTATAATGGATCATTCATTGTGAATTTATATAGTCTTAAAATAAACTGGATTATAAAACATAGATCCTCTAAAGGGAAAGCAACTGATCACAATTTTCACCTCAGAGCTACACGCTACTGTTCCTGAGAAACTGTTGACAATAGAAGAGAGTTTTTGAAGGGCTAGCCAAAATGACACAGATGTTCTTCTCAGATTGCACAGGGTGTAAAATAATGTAAACACAGTCCGGGTCCAATTATGGTGGTGCAAGAGCGCAGTGACAGATGCTGATGAACAGGTGACTCCATGTTCACACGTCTGAATGAGAAAGGGAGTAAGGAGGATAGCTAGATGGGTCAAACTGTAGTTTTAACTCAAACTAAGTGACCAATTATTTTTATTACCAGTTAGTCTGTCCTTTTTGCTCCCAGATGTGTAAAAGAAAGATGGTTAATTCCTCTATATGCAGCATTCACTGGGCATTTTTCCTGAGATGAGTGAATTCAAACAGCGCCTGAACCTGCGAGCCCTCGTAAAACATGGCTGAAGAAGCCGTTTGTAGCAGCTTTGTGGAGGCGCAGTCGGTATGAAGCTCTAATAGCCAACATATGGAAGCTCACTGGTTGCCAGCAATACAATCAGGACTGCATTATTTGGCCCACACTGGAATAATAAAGGATCCAGATCAAAGAGCTGATTACTTCAGCTCTGCAGAGCTGCAGGATTCTTTTCTGTTTGTTCTTTCTTTATGTCGCCCTATATTTCCCTTTGTTGTCTTCGGTTCTTTCTTTCGTCTTCGATCAGGTACAGGTCTAACGTGGACCATATGGGAGCTGGATAGCATCTAAGATTATATAAAGTTATTGATGTGACATTGTTGACTGGAGATGCAGTTATTTGTTCATGAATAAAAAGATAAGGACAGACATGCTGTTTCACTAAATTCTGACCATCTTCAGGTTAACATACCAGATTAGAAACTCTATATTATTGTAACAATTGATACCACATACAGTACGTTATATGTATAGATATGTACAATCGTCCTCAAAATTATTCCAACCCTCCAAGTAAAGAAGACTAATTCACAATAGTAATTCAAATAACAAAAAACTGAAGACATCTCACGAAATGTACGAAATCTCGCAAGATTTCATAATAGAACTACAAAATCTCGCAAGATTTCATAATAGAACTACAAAATCTCGCAAGATTTCGTTAGTAAAATAGATCAATACCGCGTTTTTAAAAGTATCGGTTGATCCTTAGTATGAATAATGCAAATAGCATTTTTGTTATCCGTTTCCAATAATTTGAAAAAAAAGAGGTGAGAAAAAATATCGACACACTGAAATATTGTGGTATTTTCATATGCCAATATCATATTGACATTTAAAAACTCGGTATCGATCTATTTTACTTACGAAAATCTAACAAGATTTCATCGTTCTGTTACAAAATTTCACAATATTTTGTGAATTCTCACAAGATTTCGTGACAGAACGATGAAATATCTGTGTTAATTTGTTACCTTTCCTTAAACAAGGCTAAATGTTTATGTCAAGCTTGATGCCTTCGCTCCCATGGCAAGATATACAGTTCATTCATTCAACAGTAGTACTGGATATCAGCCAATGCTTAGCCAAGGTATCGTATTGAATTATATCAGAGAAAACTGGATCGGTGCATCTTTAATGTAATCTTCAGAATTGGAGCAAACAATTTGGGAAGCGTTCTGGCAGCAACAAAAAGGAGGGGTGTGCGATACAGCAAGATTTGGAATCGATACGATACCAAGTAAATAAAGGGTTAGTATTGTTAATACAGATATCAATATTGATATCGATACTTTTTAATAAGGCGATCAAATGATCAGATTTATGCTAAGAGACTATTCTGTGCAATCTCTCAATTATTTTTTTAAGTCATTAATGCATAAACAACCAAATCATTATTCATACTAAGGATCAACCGATACAACTTTTTTAGGGTTGATATCGATACAGATATCGATCTTGACCACAGGAAGAACAGCACTAGTTTGTGTATGAGATAGCTGATGGGGGATCAATAAACAAATCAAATCAAATTTTCTCATCAGCCTCACCTGATGGCTGACAGAACCTGCCGATATTTGGTGCCGATACTGCATTTGACCCCAAAATTAATATAATGAAGGACATAATGAAAAGCAATTCTAAAAACTAATTTAAGAAAAAAAAAAAAAACAAAGCACCTCAAATTAATACAGTGTATAAAAAAGATATATAATATATAAAATATACAGTGCACAGTGCAGAGGGTGGGGGGGGGGGTATCGGCCAACACACCGATGTATCGGCTGATGACAATACCAGCAAAAAAACACAAATGTTGGCCTAAAATATCGGCCGGCCAATGTATCGGTCTATCCTTCATCCATACCATAAAAATCTGAATATGGCTTTATCTCGACAGGAGAAGCTGATTTTTGGCATGTAGATGAACCAACCACAAAAAACCACACATCCTGCTCATTCATGAGGTCTGTGATCTTTTAAAGCTTTACATTTAGAATTTCATGTTTAGGTGTACAGGAACAATCAATGCTGTCATCACTGGTGACATTTCAAAAGTCTGAATTTGGCTTTATCTTAGTGAGAGAAGCTGATTTAGGAAATATGGGGGCCTTGTCATAACAGTGAATCAGACCCATCAAAAACCACTTCATCCTCCATATTAATGAAGACCCCGATAGTTTTCAAGCCTTACACTGAAGTATCGATATAACTGCACAAGCGTCGATCAATATCAATACCAAAGCTGGTATCTATATTATCGATATTTGTATCAATCCGCACACCACAAACAAAAAGCCGTGATTCTGTCTGAACGCTCCATCAGAGAATCACCACTATCGGACCATTCATGGTGCAACACACACCTAAAGGCATCGCTTCAGGATCCACCTCTCAAACTGAACGCCGCATCGTATGGTCGCCATGGAAACAGCTCGGCGTTGCCACCGGCCTCCAGAGCAGAAAGCCTGGGGTTAGCTGCCTCTCATATGTAGCACGCTGCTCTGTGTTACAGTTTTGTTCTCTTGTTGTTTAAAGTGTGACAGCTGTCTGGTGTTTATCAGTGAGTCCATGCAGCCTCCCTAACAGCTCACCACAGCATGACTGACCCACTAAAACGCACACTCACACACACCACAACGGACCCATTTTCCACTTTGATAATGAAGACTGGGTGGGTTTTATGTGTGTGTGTAAAGGGGCTCTACACAAGTGTGTCAGCACTGTTTCAGAACTGGGTTTTATACCCACACACACACACAGCTCTGCTTTATTCTCTGGCCAAAAATGTTAACTTACTTAAGCTTGCATTACTGCTGTGAAGCTTGTGCTTAGTACATATGAGAATAGGCTTTAGCACACACACACACACACACACACACACAGACAGGAACAACAGCAAATCGGCCGTTGAAAATCAGCAGTGTTGCTGGCGAACGGTGAGATTGAGCGACAGCAGCCAGATCACAGGGCGGAGGAGAGAGGGATGAGACGGAGAGCAGCAGAATCAGGAAAGCTCGGCTTCATGGAGGTGAAGATTTAAAGCAGTGAATAAACTTTGGAGGTTCCCTTTAAATAAAGAAACCAAAAATATGACCTTTCTGACATATAATCAAACTGTCCTAATGAAGCTCCTGTACGGAAAAACTAAAATGAAGATTTGTTGTTTTTTTTTTAACTATCATTCAATATATCATTAATACTCCTGGATTAATGACAGAGCTGTTGCTAATTCTTTTATTTCTGTTATTAATATGACTTAATCTGCTGCTAATTCAGTCTGAAAAAGTCAAATAAACAAAGAGATACGCTTGTAAATTTGCCAGAAGTTGCATCCCCAATTTTGTCACACTGGGTTAGATTTAATAAATACAAAGACCAAATAAATAAATGAATAAATAACTAAATAAATAAAAACAGCCATTTTCAAAGGGGATAAAACACAATTAAAATCAGTTTATTGCTTTGGCTTCATTTCAGTGTATTTAAAGGTTTATTTTTTCCAATTCTTTATAAGCAAATTTGTTAATTTATAAAATAATTAGTAACTAATGAATTCAGTGCAATATAAAGTTAGAGATGTAGTTAAATACAAAAGAAACTTAAGTCTGTTTTTATTTGATTTTATTCTTTTAATCCTGTTTGTTTAGTTTATTAACATGGCAGATGAAAAACTGTAACTAACATCAAATGGCAGATGAAATGTCATTCTGTCCATCTCCTCCCAAATATCAAGCGCTGTTTTCATTTTGGAGCATCACTTTTAACCATTTCCTAATCAATAGCCCTCTTATTGGTGATAATCGTTATTTTTAACAGACATGTCTTCCTTTATAATTAATCCTTCTGGATGTCCAGGGGTCTGTGAGAACATTATACTCTTAGATGCACTTCAGAGGTCTGATGATGACATCACAGGCAGGTTATCGTTACACACCAGACCATATGACCGTTTTCTAAAGGCATTATTAGGTTTCAGCAAAAACCCACAGTCCCTCTCCAGGTCCCATGTTTTTAGTGTTTCCACAATCTTATCTTTAAGTTTTAAAACTCTAAATAAATTAAAAAAGTTATATTTGTCCAATTTACCAAGGAAATCTAATAATGATACTTTTGCTTCTGTAACCCTTTAGCAGGCAACAAAGCCATGTCTGTGAAGTTGGTTTGCAGGTGCGCCTTTAAACCGACATTTCACTGACTGGATTGTTTCTACAAAACATAGAGGAGAAGATGACGTGTCTGGTGGTGTGTTTTTGCAGGAAGGGAAGGAATCAGCGAGGTCAGCTGGGTTAAAATGATCCAAAATGATCAAATCTGTGTGCAGTTCATGTCCTGCAGTTCCATCTATGGATGAGACCAAAAATGGACAAACTGAAATTCAAGTTTTATAATAATAACAATTATTATTCTCTCAGTTTGTGTTCACTTGCAACCGATCATCACTTCAGAAAGCAACACCGGAGACAAGATTCACACACATGATGAAATGAGGAGAAGAAAATCCAGCAGAATTTAGGATCTGATCCCAAATTCATCCAAAATCCCCCAAATCTTTGAGCTGAACAGCACGTGGAGCTCGTCCTTCTTCAGTCTGTGGTGGTAAACTAGCTCCTCCTCAGCGGTGTGAGTATCCGGAGCTCCAACATGGCCGCCGGGGGGCTCGTTACCGCATGCGCACACCTTCCAGCCAACTGAGTGGCCACCGTCTGTCCCCATCTGCCGGCCGACCGCCTTGATGTCGGGGGGGTTTGATGGTGCTGGCAGGCCCTCAGTCGGGTGCCGGGAATCAAACCTGCGACTCAAAGGCAGAGCGCGTCTCTTCCCATGGACAGGTCAGGGTGGAAATTCCCAGCTATCCCAGGAATGCCGGCACACTCCGCTCTGCCATAGTCCATCTTCCCATATGGGACACACACACACACGCTGCTGGAGGACGTGTGTGTGGACGAGCGTGCGTGTTATTTTGCCAGCTGCGACCTTGCACATTGATGTCAAGGGCTTATAAAAACAGTAGAAGAAGAAGCAGACAGAGTCTCGCTTACAAAGCCTGCATCCCATCAACGAGTGGCTGCAGACAGGCCAGCGTCCACCTACAGATGACACAATCAGCACTGGAAACAGCAACTTACACACGCATCAATCTGACGAGCCGGCCAATCAAAACGCTCATTTACTCAGTTTCCCTGAAAGCAGCATAAAAACTAACAATGATGCAAGAATGATGAAATTTTTGTGAAGAAATCATCCTCCAATGTTCATTTCTATGCTTATCAGCAATCGGCTCGATTTTGGAAAACATCACTATCACAATTATTTTGATCAATGTCTTAATCACGATTATTTTTTAGTTACACGATGCATTTACATTTTTGGCATTTCTTTCTCTTTCAAACAGCACTTCATCTATCATTTATGCAAAACGTTCAAACTGAAAATAAATATAGGCAACAAATATGTATCCATATGTCGTATTTTCCGGAGTCATAAAATGCATCATGAAGAGGAACAAAACATATATGACTGGACAATAAGTCATCTTTAAAAGAAAAAGAAATAAATAAGGCAAGTTTTGGATTTGTTGCTGCTAAAATTTCCTCAATCACTCCAATTCCAAAGTTAATGCCTGTAAATGATCATAAACATCATGATTAAGAAGGATAAACATCCTAGGGTCATGTCACTTAAATATATGTTAGATTGTATATATTCTGATATATAAGTTGCACTGGGCTATAAATCGCAAGAGCAGCCATACTATGAAAAAAGTCTGACTTATAGTTCGGAAAATACGGTAGCTGTTTTGCAGTGTATAAAACATTAAATGAATAAAATGAATATATTTTGAGCATTAAATACATGCAAAAATCTAGAAAAACACATATGTATCCAAAATAAACAATACTGCTGTTCTGCAGTTTCTCTATAATTTAAAAATTAAATAAATATTATTTATATATATAAAAAAGATCTCCCCAAAAACTTTGTTAAGCTTTAGTGCAATGCTAGAACATTTCAAATCTAACATTTTCGTTAATGACACCAAATGAATGAACAAAAATCCAGCAGAAGACACAACAAGGTGAGGTAAAACCCATCAGTCAGTGGAGAGATTATGATAAATATGCAGAACAGTCATGATTATCTTAAATAATCACAATCGTACGATCAACTGAAAACTGAGAAAGGCCTCAAATGCATCCTGCAGGGTTTGACTGAGGTCATTTTCTCGGTCCCCCGCTTGGCATCGCTTTCTTCTGAAAGGTTTATTTGAAGGGAGACAGATGCATGTATGCATCATGGTGTTTTTAGCCACGGCTAATTTACGACACTTGTCCCCAGTACAGCTTTTGGTTCAAAATAATAATATAATACAAGACAATTTAAAGATGCAAATACATGAAAGCAATTTTATTCCCATGAGTCTGTTCTGGACATTGTGAAAAACATAATTAGTTATTTACTGACTATAACCTTGACTCTTTACAGAACAACCCCACAGTTTACCTACGTATGGTGCTTTGTGGCCCACGGTGGAAAGATTCAACTTTCACAGCTAAAGAAGCTTCTTAGTCAGGCTTAACAAAACCCATAAACAATCAACTCAAACCAAACACTCCCCAATGACAAGGATCATGTTCATTGAGCCAATACAACCTGCTCCGATATTTGGGGCCGTTATTGCATATGACTCAAAATTTATATAATGAAGGATACAATGAAAAGTAATTTTACAACTCTGTTAATATAAAAAAGTACAACGCTCTTCAAATAAATATATAAAAAAGAAACAGTGCACTTGTAAACAAATATTAAATGGAAACATTAAACTTGTAATAAATACATAAAAGTCTGTAAATTATGCCAATTGGGGGTACTGACCATAGGGATGGGTGATATGGACTTAAAAATGCACCATGATAATGTCTGGTTTTTATCACAGTAACAATAAATGACGATAAAAAAATATCAGGCTAATCATTTGTATTATAAGTCTATCACTACAGTCTGTCTTGAGCCCTGATATAATACCAGAAGCCAGTAAACTACATCAATTAAGCTGAAGTAGTGCACGTGTAATGCAAAACTGTGGTGACACCAAACAAATAAGTCTGAATAAACGTCATATTCAGACAGTGCAAACAGCAAAAATAACTATATATAGATAACTGTAAGATACAACCTGATAAATTGAATTTATCATTTTTATCGTGAAATGACAAATAATTACCATGGGGAATTTTTTTGACGATACATTGCACACAATAACAAATTGCCCATCCCTAATTGGCCAACACACCTGACCTATCAGCCGACATCGATACCAGCATAAAACACAAATATCGGCCGGCCTATGTATCGGTCTATCCTTTATGTTCATGTTTTTGCAGTCCATGGACATCTAAGGACCTCAGGATGGATTTCCAATTTCAGGAATGTTGTGTTTGTTACTATGCCAGAGTAAATTGTAATAAAATACCAGACAAATGTTAACTTTTTATCCTGAACTGCTTTTCCCTATCTAATTGAGGATAACACCTGATGCTGACAATGGTCATTGATCACACTGCAACAAAAACATTTCCAAACATCAATGCTTGCATTAAAACACACCTTCAGTCTTTTTTTTTGTGAGCATTAAGGTCTAAACTATTAAAGTTTGTGTCGAAACAGTTGAATATAATCACTAAATACAGGACAGTGGTGTTTATGTCATTTTTAAGCGAAGAAAGCTGATCAGACTTTGAGGTTTGACGGTAATTATATGAAACATGCTCAAAATTAAGAGTTTTGCACCTTAAAAACATTTTAAACAAACTCAACTGTGGAATGATTTTCATTTTTGGCAACTAACACTTCACATAAATCATATAAATGCAAGAAGCAGAAGAGTAATGACCGATAATAACACATAACACTTAGACCCAAATAACTACAATAAAACCAGCAGCCAGTTTCATTTTAATATTTCAGACATCACCATTACCAATGTTTCTATCTATATTCATAAAAAGGAGTGTAAAAATCCAACCAGTCCTAAAGTACAGACAGACATTTTCCTCCATCTATGCTAAACATGCAAATGAGGAAACATCCATCAAATATAAAGTGGTTGTCATTCAACATGCACGCAAAGTTAAGGCATCTTTTTCTTTTAAACACAGTCTAATTGAGAATTATTTGCAAACATCTCTCATATTCCTCCAAATAAAATCGTAAAAACAGAATAATTTAAATTTATTTATCTTCAAAAGCAAGATTTTTGTCTGACATGTACTTAAAACAGCCGACTCATACGCACCTGAAAGCAACTAAGAGCAGAAAAAATGTGAAAAATGACCAGAAACACGCAAATCTGTGGTCTGGAGACAAATCTCCTACCCTTTTCTCTTAACCTACTTCCTGTTCAAATGAATAAACAAGTAAAATGTTGGTTAAAATCAGCTCAGTGTGTGTGTGTGTGTGTGTGTGTGAGAGTGTATCAGCAGCGGTGGCTGAATCAGTGTGTATCAGCAGCATCAGTGTCAGATAATCTGATGCTGAGGGATTAAGTTTAAGCCTGCATGATGTGTAAGGCTTTAACCGGCCGGATGATGCACACACACACACACACACACACACACACACACACACGAAGCAGACCTTAAAGCAACTGAATGACCTGCACACACACACACTTTCTTTTTACATGCCAAAGGAAGAGGGGTTAAAGGAAACAGTACAGCTGTCATAAAAATAACAAGCAAAGACTGACACAGATGTTTTCTGCATTTCTGGTAAATATGTAAAAAAAGAAAAAAAATCACAAAGCAATGATTAAAATTCAAGATCTAAAAATATAGGTAAATAAATATATTTCTTAAAAACCTACACATTAAATGAATAATAAAAAAACAAAATAAAAAATGTAATCTTTTTTTAGATTCTCCAGCAGATAGGCTGGGGGGGATGAAGCCAGAGGCCCCCCACACACACCCACACACACAATGCATCTATTTATAAAGTTATAATTGCATAACACGCTGTGCTCTAATTCCAGCCTACTGAGCACACAGGATGTCCACACACACACACACACACACACACTGGCATTTCAGTCACAATTTTTCCCTTTACATCCTTACTCCTAACCACACGCACACACACACACACACACCAGAGAAACATGAGAATTTCACGTGTTTTATGTATGAAAACAGAGCAAATGTGTCCGATAACATGCTGAAATGCAGCGTCGTCGTCTCACTCTCATTCATTTATTTTTAACCAAAATAAAATTAAATGTTTCATTAATGGCCTCTTTAACAAACAGCAAAGACATAATAATATTTCATATTTTTTTATAAATTTTTTAAAATAAAAGCAAATTTAGGATTATATTTGACGTTGTATTGTATTAAGCTTTTATTAAATGCTTTCACTATTACAAGGTCACTGTCATGGGAAAATTCAAATAACTATATTATTCAAAAATCTATCTGGAAAGAATTTTACAATATATTAGAATGTTATTTTCTAAAATGTTCTGAAAAATCTGATTTTCTTTCCATTAAAAATGTTTGAAAATGAAATATTTTCTGTTCAGGTATAATTTATGCTTACAAAAGTACAATAAAATACAATTTATTAAGTCTTTTTCTTGCCCGAGTCCGTGTTTTTGTTCCAGAGAAGCAGCGAAAGCTGCATTAAAAGCAGCCAAACAGTGTTTAAAGTGTGTGTTTCCTGAAGCTGCACACTGAGTGGACTGCAGGATTTTGGCAGGCTGCTTCAGGACTCTCCTAATTAAAACTTACTGAATATTCAAATGCTGCGTTAGCATAACAATAGCCGGCTGGCCAGGCCGCCTTCAAATGAGGCCTTTTGTTTTTAGTCGAGCTTTCCGCTGCCTCATTAAGCCGCCGGAGCTTAAGTTAGGGAGCCGACAGCCGCTACCCGGAGCTGGGGCCTCGGCCTCCTCCTCTTCTCCCCACCTCCCACCCAGCCTCGGCTTCGTTTGCCTCGCCAGGTTGAGTCTCTCCGAGCCCTTCTCCTCTCAAACCTCCACCGCTCTGCCCCAGTTTCCCCTCCTCGCTCCACTTTTCTGCATCAATAATGTAAGTTAGAACTTCCAAACGAGCTTTAACGACAAATCCGAAGCAGAAACAGATCACTTTCGGATGGCGACGGCCTGATATTTTGAGTGTTTCCTGTTTAAAGAAGCAGACAGAGCGAGACAAGGGGGGTAAAGTGAAGATGGAAAGCAGCTTGGCACCTGATCAAGACCGTCGGCACAATGTGGCATCCAGCAGCCAAACAAAGCGGCGCTGCCACGCAGGGGCCCCGTGGCATCGCCCAACTTAAGAGCCACGGTTTAGAAACACAAAGACGGCCCTGAACCACTGCAAAGAAGCAGGTAGAGAAAGGCCCGGAGTGGATGGAGAGCGGCGAAGGCGTCCAAAAGGAGGAATCGCCGCAAGGTTGACGCAAAACCACCCAACAGATTACGGTTCTTCCAGGTTGAATCTTGAAATCAGATCAAAATACAGCTGCAAATACAAAAAAACTTTAAATTTCAAGGCCCCAAAGCTTCAAATTCACACTTGTTATTAATGTTTTCTTATGACTGTTTCAGTCTCTTGGCCCTCCACTGTTGTCACTTCCTTTTTTTTGCCCCGAAGCCGACATGAAGCATCGGTTTAAGAGTCGCGGGTGAAACAAAGTCAGGCAGACAGTTTGCTGACAGGTGGATCTGTAGGAAATCCCAGCCGTCCGTCTTTGTGTGCACCTGCGACTTCCAGACGTTCCTGCCTTTTACGTGGGAAAAAAGTCTGTGAAATCTATTCAGCTTTTTGCTTCACTTTCCATCCTGCTTTACCCCCACATCTCTGGAAAATCAGCTCTCCCCCCCTCCACACACACACCACCTCCTGTTAGTGGTGTTTTACAGGTGCAGGTTACTGGGAGACGGGCAGGTTCATCAGAGGTCAGACAGCATTGTTGGATGACTTTCTCAGACGTGATGCCAGACAGTGTTAGAAGAATTTCCAGACACTGTGGTGCTAAATTTTAAAAGCTATACATAATTAGGAGAACAACAAAACAAATCATTTCTGATTTTTTTTTTCCATTTAAAAATGTATTTAAATGGTATGCAAACAGAAAGCAAGTAAATGAGGGAATATTTTTTAAATTAATACCAAATGCCACATAATTAAGAACTTTTCATCTCCAGCTTTGGATTAAACCTCAGATGTATTTTGGAGATTATGAAGACATTTTAAAATACAATCTGAGGCCAAATTCTGAGAGAAAAAAAATTGTATTTTCATACTAAAAGTTAAAAAAGGGCCTTCTGTAAAAACCAACAGAAAAAAACAAAGTCCCACGTGTCACTGAGAACAAGACAAATTATTATTCTATTTTTCTTTTTTTTTAAATAGAAGAGAACTAAAGTGGAGCAAATTACTTCTTAATTTAATGCAGACGTCCTTAACACGGTTTCATTTGTATTTAACCTAAATAACGGTTAAAAAAAGAAAGAAAAAAGTGGGGTATTTATTCACTGTTTATATTTTATAAGAGAAAAAACAACGATAAGCCGCGGACACTGTACACACACACACATTTTAGTCACTACACAGTACTGTCACTTCTTACTCAACACAGCACACACACACAAACACAACCTTTTATTTATTTATATTGTTTAAGCTTTCATTTTTATTGCGTTTTCTCCGTCAAACGCCACAGCTTTCCACCCTTTTTCCTCCACGTCGCACCGCGCCGGGGTGACAGAGCGCTAACGGTCGGCTCGCGCTCGGGCGACGCAACTGCGCTGTGAAGTTGGAGCGTAAAGGGAAGCACTCCTCACCTTCACACCTCGACTCTCTCTCTCTCTCTCTCTCAACTCTTTTCTGCCATCTCTCTGCTTCCCTCCCTCTACCTCTTTGTCAAGCGCGCGCTTACACACTCACACACACACACGCGCGCGCCTCTCGTGCCACACAACCCCTCACGGAGGAAAAGACAAGGAACGAATAAAAAAGATGGAGAGAAGTGTATCTTACCGCTTTGCCGTTGTAGTAGTACATGAGTGAGCTGCCTGTCATCCCGGGGATGGTGTACGCACAATACATCGTTCCTCTCCTCCGCAGAAAGAAGAAAAACTATATTTCTCCCCCCTTTTTTCCTTCTCTTTCTGTCTTTTTTCGCTTTGGTTTCTTCAGGCTAACACTCCCCCCGCCCCTTCTCGTCTCTTCTTCTCCACCTTTGCTCCTTCTTCTTCTTCTTCTTCTTCTGGTGTTATTTGAACTTTTCTGGGTTTGTGTTATGGTCTCAAACTCTCGCCGCTCCACTCGCGTGCTCCTGCCTGCGCGTTTTTTTCCCCGCCGACAATTCCTTCAGTTGCATTTTCCCATATGGCCGAGCCGAGGCACGCGGAATATGCAAAGTAGGCAGAGAGAGGGAGCGACGGAGGGAGGGAGAGAGGGACGGCCGCCCCTCCCCTTCGCCCCTGCTCTCTCGCTCGCTTACAGGCGCGCACGTGGAAAATGGAGAGAGAGAGAGAGAGAGAAAGAGAGAGGGAGGATGAAACGGAGGGCGCTCGCTCAGAGAATACGCGCGCGAACAGACGCTCGCGGTCGCCGACGCTCTTTCAACTTTCCAGAGTAAATCTGGAAGCCATCCTTCCCCTCCCTCCCTCCCTCGCGCGGAGGTGCAGCTCGCCGCGTGCCTTTGAACTGAGCCGAATATTCACTTTTTCCACTGCTTTCAGTCCGCGCGCTTCTTTCAAACACCCCCCCCCCCTTTTTTTCTTTTTTTTACACTTTTCTCCTCTCACTGTTTTCGTCCTCCACTTCTTCCTCGTTTCCTCTTTACTTTCGGCTTATTTCCCCTCTGCTCTCTCCATCTTTTCCCTTTGAAACGTGCCCTCCGCATCCTCTCGTGTTTACATCCACCATATTTCATCTCCTGCTTTCTTGTTTCCTCTTTCAAACCCCTCCATCCTCCACGGTCCTGTATTCTCTCATTGCATCTTCTCTTGTTTTCTCATTTCTTGCTCCACTACCTCTCGTTTCATCCTTCATTCCCTTCATTTTCTCTTCTTTCCCCTCCTCTTATAACTTTAATCCATTTCTTTTAGCTCCTTCTGTCATATTTACTCTCCTCACTCCTGCCTCCAATGATGCCGTCTGATATTTTTCAGTTATCACAAGAAAAGTTTAATAAAGTTAAATTTCATGAGTCCCAACCAAGAAAACTACCGTAAGCATTCTACAGGGGGCGCCACAAACACCTGAATGTGTTTTTTTTGGTTACCTGTGATTGTTCAGCACTGCTTTAGTGTTCAGGTGTTTATAATGGTTTCATAAATGGCAGACTGCATCGTAAAAATGGAAGTTTAAAAATAATTAATTTTAGTTTAATTAATATAAGATTGCTTTGACAACCTTTTACAAACAATAATGTGTTATGGATATACATGGATCAAATAAGAAAGGATGACAGCTGGGGCTGAAACCTGGACCGTGCATTTTCTACTGGCCTAACGGTGTCAAACCACTCCTCGTTTCTTTATGTTTCTGTTCTGAACAGTCAGATTTACTGTAATCTTGTTTCTAGCCGTGGGGTTGATCAAGGATAACTTTAGTTTTGTTCGACCTGGAACTTATTGCTAGGAATTTATACATGCATTTACTCACCGGTAACATTTCAGTAGCACTCTGACTCCTTTGGATGCTATTTACCATATTTTCTGGACTATAAGTCACTTTTTTTTCATAGTTTGGCTGCTTGTACGACTTATAGTCCAATGCGACTTATATATCAAAATATATACAATTTAACATATTTCTAAGGGTTAATTCATGCTGACTGACATGAGCCGAGGAGTAAACATGACCGTCTAATGTCACGTGTTGGTGCTCTAGGCTTGTGACAACTATATTCTGCTCCAAGGGTAAAGATCCCAAAACAGCCTCATAGCGGCAGGAGTTCATTTTGAACATGTGGCTGTACTGCCTGGAACAAATCCTCAAAAACCGTGATTATCCTATTAATTATGACGTTTATGCTAATTTACAGGCATTAACTTTGGAATGGGAGTGATAGGGAAGTTTAAGCAGTAATAAATAGGATATGAAAAAAACGAAAATGGCCCTACATTTCTGTTATTTGCTGTTATTTACAGAAAATGACCATGACTTATAGTCCAGTGCAATTATATATGTTTTTTTCCTCTTCATGGTGCATTATTTGACTGGTGTGACTTATACTCCAGAGTGACTTATAGTCCAGAAAATGCAATAGATTAGTTGTAGATCCGTGTATCCAAATGATGGGAGTGGATGGGCCTGTATAAGACATTATCTGCAGAAAAACTCCTTTATTCCACCAATATTTTGAGACAAATAAACAAACAAACAAGCACTATTGTCCGGTGAGTTCAGATTTAGCTTGTAGTTATTGAGGGCACACGTCTCCTGGCCGCGCGTGTCCACAATAGTAATTCAAATTACAAGAAACAAACAAACAAACAAAAAAAATAATAATAATAATAAATAAAAATTTGTACAAAATTATATTTTAGACAAATAAAATACTAATTTTGAACTGGGGACGGAAATGATAAAAAAAATAAATAAACAAACATGACTGTCCCTAACACATTAGAGCACCTTTCCCATGAACAGTGGACCAAAATACCTGTCAACAGGTGCAGACGTCTGATTGGACGTGACAGAAAACACCGATGATTGCCTCAAAGTGTTGCTCAACAAAATTTTAGGCTTCAGAGCCCCAGTTTTATTTTTTGTATGTTTGTTTTTAATATTTCTGTTGAACCACAATACAAAATCAATGTCATGATTTTAATAGAATTTTTATTTATTATTACTTTTGTCAATTTCAACTTATTTCACTGACAGCTGCTTTTTTTTCCCCCTCTTTAGGAAAGTATGAACGATTTTGAGGAGGACTGTACATTTCATTGTATTCTTCATCATATTAGTGTCAATTGCAGTATAGGCCCCAAATATCAGCAGCGGCGACACGACATGGCAGCCAGCACCAAGCCTACCAGCTTCATGTATAAATTAATGATAGAACCGCAAATTCAGAGCATACAGAAGTGATTACTGATTAATGGAAAAACACTTGGAACAAAATGATCGATTTTTGTGAATCGATAACAGGAGAACATACACAATGTCCCTTTAAGTATCAAATAACCAGGTTAAAACTAACTTTTATTGTTCTTGCCACCTGAACAAGATCAAAGTTTTCTGCTCTTCTGGGAAGCATAACAAGCTTAAGGGTTAGAGAATTTGTAAAAACTGGTGAAGTGGAAGACAACAGAAGAAGCATCAGGCCTGAAAAAAACATCTGCAGAAGAAGAACAGGATCTGAAAATGATATCTGTGAGACAGGGGAAAGATTTCCCAAGAAACCGGACATGGGCGACAGAAGATGCAGCTGGGTCTTTAGTTGACTGGCAACAGGTCATTTGGAGAGATGCATCCTCCCCAGAGCAGATCAGGCAGAGAGAGCTTTAGAAAGTCCTCTGTGAAGTCTGAAGGATGTTCCTGAAGACTTACTTAAAGGTACAGTATGTAGCAATTACTGGCATCTAGTGGTAAAGATGGGTATTTGAAAGAAAATGTTTTCTTTCAAATAACTTCATATTCCAGCACTGTTGTGAATGTATGGTGGCCGTTAGTGGTCAAAATTCTCCCAGACATAAAGACGTTTTCGTCTGTGAGTGGATCCAGTGGTCTCAGGTGCAGCTGACTGTTCTATGAGAAACTATTTTTATGTCTTTTAAGGCATTTTAAAAAAAAATCCCAAACAGTCTCTAACTCCCATTAAACAAAGCTGGTACAGCAGTTTTAAAGTTCAGAGGGTTCTCACTTCATTAATATTGTTTTGTCCATTCAGGGACACCGTAGTAAAAATAGTGGCACAAATATGGTCGCCTCACATATGTGCACCCCCAGCAAGTAGATATAAATGACTGATTCTAAGAAAATAAACACATAACAGCTATTCTAGAGAAGCGATTACACATCAATAGAAACAAAGATTTTAATTATATATTCAATTTTTTTTTGCCGTTGACCTTTGTTTTTTTTTTACACACTGTACCTTTAAAGAAATGACAATAAGAGGTACATGTGCTGAAGAATAAAGCTCAGACCTAATATGGGCTTTATGAGTCTCATACCTGCTTTCACATTAATCTTTGCACTTGTTTTCCTGTTTTTCCCCCCAAAATGAGTTTTTTTGTGCAGCAATTTCATTTAAACTCTGCGTCACCATGCCAGCATTATGAGCCGAGCTAATCCCGATGACGCTCTCATGACATCATCCGTCATTTTCTGATGAGAAGAATCACCAAAGCCGCTTCTGACCCGACACACAACATTCCTAGACGTGTTTTCACAGCTCGAGAACCACAAAGGCTAACAAGTGAGCTGGTCCTCATGAGTGAAACTAGTGGAGCACCTCTACAGAAATGGAAGAAAGATGGAGGGAAGGGTGAGGAAGCGAGGTGGGAGGGGGGTTTCAGGCAGACACCAAAACAGTAGGACAGACAGGGATTCAGTCTTCCAAATTTCATATTAACATTGTCATCATTCATCCTATTCAGACAAATAATAGACTCCCAAACAAGTGAACAGACCTCCCAAACCCGTCTCTCTCTCCCTGCTCTACCCAGTCTCGGTGTATGTCTCTCGTCCTCGCTCTCTCTTCTTCTTTCAGCTTTAATTTGATTAAAAAGCGAGCTGCAGGAAGGGGAGGGAGGGCTGATGCACATCTAATAAGTGGACCATCTGTCTGCAGCGCTGGCTGGCTCCCAGCATTGTACCCAACCAGACTGCATGGGAAATGAAGGGAAAGATAGAGGGATGGAGAGATGAAGGAGAGAGTCCAGGGAAAATAAAGAAAAATAGAAACCAAAGAGAGTGAACTGGTGAAAAGAAACAGAAGCAGTGTTTATTTTTTTTCCCCATTTTTCTAAAGCTTGTTTGGGCCATAAACCTGCAGAGATGGAGGAGAATCAAGAGTGGAGGAAAAGAAGAAGAAATAAAGGGAGCTACAAGATAGAGGGAGGGAAGGAGCAGGAAAACAGAATTGAGAGAGGCCTTGGATGTAGAGGAGAGGAAAAGAAGGAAGGTAAAAATGTAAGAACATGAAGGGGGGGGGCTTCCGCCTAAAAAAGGAAGAGGAAGTAAACAGGTGAGGAAAGGGGTCGAAAAAAAGCCTCTAGGATGGAAAAAAAGAAGAAAAGGGGAAAAACAGACAAGAGGAGCTGAGACAAGGAAGGAAAAGAGGGATGAGGAAAGAAAATAAAGAAGACAGGAAAACATGAGAATGGATGAGAAAATAAATGACCTCATCAGAAAAGAGGAAAGGATGGATGAAAAAACGATTTCCTCTGGCCAATCACAGTTAAACTCCGCAGCAGGAAGCTGCTCTGGTTGGACTGGACGTGACAGAACATCCCTGTTAGCAAGCGCACGTTGTTCCGGGAAAATCTGCAACCCCACTTACGGAGAACCTCGTTGCATGATCAAGAGCAGGGGCGTCACCGCTCTGCAGGTGTTCACTGTTTCCCTGCTCCAACACGAAAAACTGATTCAGGCCCATCTTAAAGGTGACACAGTGACATTTAATTTATTTTACGCAAATTTAGCAGTTAAATGATCTACGGGCAGGATGAAGAAATGAGACTTGAATGACGCGACTGAAGCTGCAGGTACCTGCAGCCACCAGCCAAGCTGGCACAGGAGCGCGCAAAACTGATGCTGCAACGTTGTTTAAAGGAGGAGTTCCGTTTTTTTTTCAATCCGGACCTATTTTCTAGCATGAAATACATCCATTTCCTCACCCAGACAGTTTTGGTGTAACTTGAATTCCTTGGGAGATATTTAGTCACTCCAGAGGGGATGTCCAAAAAAAGGGAGGAGGGGGGACCTTTATATACAAATATTTTTCGTGGGGTGTTAGGTACATAATAGGAACAAAAAAAAAAAAGTATAAAAAGGAGAACACAAAAAAAAGCGCGTCGAGGGGAGGGGGGTAGGTAGTATCAAAAAAAAAAAGAGAGAGGGGGGTGGGGATAATGTTTAGAGGGTCCCGGGTCCCTATCATTTACATTATTGGGTAAGGGTTGGGGGGATTAGTCAACCCATCACCAACCAACCCCGACCCCGGGGGGCGTGTTATTTAAGGGGGTTGGGGGGTTACAGATTCTCCAACACCACCCTTGTGAGTAAGGGCTACCCAGAATGCAAGCAGCAAAGAAGGCGAGCTACAAATCTTAAGTATTTTCTTTGTTAATGGAGATATAAATATTACGAAAACAGTTTAGGCCCATGTTATGGATTAGTGACCTCATTGTTGCATAATATTTATTTTTATTTTACGAAGACATGTCGCTATTGTTTAAGTTAGTTAACGTAACAAAATGGTCATTTTTGTCGTTTTATCAAGATAACAGCCTTTATGACGTGCTTGTGCCGATAACAGTATAAGACGACCGGCTGATGTCATCTCCCGTAGTCGCAGAGTTATGGAATGATGGTTCTGTTTCATTCCTTCTGTAAACAAAGCTCCTTTCGCTCTTCGCAGGTCAAGTCCTAATGACAATTGTCAGTCAGGTGATGTGCGGGCCAGCTGACTGGCAGTCATCCAGAAATTCACAGAACCACAGTTATCTACGTAATTTTCATTATAGCTGGTGTTTACCTTTCAATAAGCTGTGGTATGCGGTGACAGCTGAATATATGGTAAGGAGGGTTAAAGGAAAAAAGAGTAAATTCTTCTTCTTCTGAATTGACAGACTGAACGCTGCTTTGGGGTAATGCTGCCCCCACAGTTTGAAGACGTATCTGCATTTAAGGGTGTCCCATTTCCAAGTCACAAAATAGCCCTTAACCTTCTAGGCGCCAAAGTCGCAATATTGTGACAGGTGACATTACTGACTATAACACACCTTGGCCACGTTTCCCAGTTAAAATTCTTTTTTGGATAAAAGAAGGCCTCAAGGAAGGTTTTCCCAAAAAAAGGATCGAAAAAAAACGCCGTTTCCCAGATTGCTTTTTTCACGGGTTTTTTTTTCTTGGGAAAGGTCTTGGTATGGTATAATTTTTAAAAGGTCCTAACAGAAGCTATCCATTTCGGGGGGGGAAAAAAAAAAAAGGAGGGGAGGTATGTAGATCGAAACAAATTATTTATGGGGGGGGGTATTTTTTTGGGGGGGAAAATAGTGAATTTATATATTTTTTTTTTTTTGTGAAAAAAAAAAAAATAAAAAAAAAAAAATGAATTTAATAGAAATGAAAAAAAAAATTTAAAAAATAAATTATAATTTTTAATTGGTAAAATGAGTTAAAAAGAGAGGGGGGAGGAGAAAAATAGATATTTGCAGAAAAAAAAATAATTATGGTGATGCTTGTGGTGGTGGGGAAAAGGTGGAAGGAGAGACGCAGAGGGGGTAAGGGCGCTGAGGCGACGCGAGGGAAGAGGGAAGGGAGAGAGAAGAAAGAAAGAGGAGAGGAAAAAAAAGAATTTCTATGGAGGAAAAAGAAAAAAAGCAAAAGGGCGGGGAAAGGAAACAGCAAAGCGTTGAAATCCTCCCGCCGAGCGGGTGGGGTGAGTGCGGGTCGCGGCGCCGGGTGCGTCCAGGCCCCACCCCCCCAAAAAGCACACCGCAGCGCAGAGAAACGAAGCGGGCCTGGCACTGAAGGTTCAGAGTAAGGGTGAAGTTAGGGGGCGTGCGGGTGGTGGGGTGAAATGATTGAAATGGTCGGCGATATCGTGGTGGGGGTGGGAGAGGGTAAGCAGACAGGAGCTGAAAGGGAAGAGAGGAGAGAAAAAGAGGAAGAAAAAGAAGTAAATACATAGACAGACACACTCGGAGCGGAAAGGGATGAAAATTGGTAGTAAGAAAAAAGGAGGTATGAAAGGAGAAGGGAAGGTGTGGAGTGTATAGAGGAACGATGAAGAAATGAAGAAAATGGAAAAATGGAAAATGTCAAAGAGTCATAGAGATCGTGACCAAATATATTGTATTTTATTTTTATGGAGGTATTATCTAAGTTAAGTAAAATATAAGGAAAGCTAAGGAGGATAAGTATAAAAAGTAATAAAAATAAATAATAATATTATTTGTCTATCACATTTTTTCTTAAATTATAGTTATTACAGATGAATGAATTATGAAATGATGAGAGAAAAAAAGAATAAGAATAAAAAAAAAAATGTATAAATGTATATTTTAAAATTTTTTATTTTAAATTTTTTCATTTCAAAAATGTACAATGTAACAGGAGGCCAAGAGGGGTAGATGACCTGGGGAAGGGGAGAGGGGGAGGAGGAAAGAAGGGGGCGGGAAGAAAAAGAAGTAAGAAAAGGAGGAAAAAAAACAAAAAAAACAAAGAAGAAGTGAAGGTCAGGGGACCTCACCCCCTTATCTTTAAATCTATAGCCTTGTACTGTTACTGCTTGGTTTTACTACATCGCCAAGACATACAGCGTCAGTTCTGACGCCATTTTTGAGTGTGTTTATATGAAAAAAATCAGAGAAATAAAGGTTTGAAACCAGACACCCGCTCTATGCGCATGAAGCTGCAGGAGCGCGGGAGAGAGAGAGAAAAGGCGAAAGCAGCAGCGTGTTGGGAAGAGTGAGAGACAGATCGCAACTTTTAGAATAAAAACTAAACTTCCAGAGGCCTTTACAGTGCAGACGAGGTGCTGCACTGATCTTTGCTGATCAGGATTAGAAGGAGACGATAATGCCTCGTCAGAGACGAGTGACTGACGTAGCAGCGCGCGCTGCCGCACTCGCGCCGCACAAACTGTCAAAAAAGCACCCTGATGACGGTGAAAGTTTTCTCTGCCGCGGTGATGGGAGAAAGAAAGAGGGATGTGTGGGCAGAAGAGGGGATAATCAAAATAGGGGAGTTATTGATGACGACTGGGAATGTTTGAGAGTTGAGGAAGTGAAGATGAATGGATGAAAGACACTGACGAGCCTGTGTGGGATGTCGCGGAAACGAGGATCTCACAGATGCGCGTGCATGTGATTTTCTGTCTCTGTTTTCGGGTGAGGATTTCTGGAACCTCATCACAAATGAAAGATATGCTCACCAGTACCGACACACACCAACTCCAGCCAAACCCCAGATTTCATGGCTGGTATGATGGTATGAGGATTCAGCTAGGTTATGACAAATTATTAATCTATAAAAACAAAAAAGGGGGGAAATAAACCCATAAAAATGTAATTTTACCTGTTGATAAATAAATTATATTAGCAAATGTACTCAATTTCTGTTCATTTATTCTGAGGATGAGAGGATGAAAAGTGATCAGTGAAAAAATGAAAAAAAAATCTACTGTGTAAATATGTTCGGAAATCTGTTTTACTGAGTTTTACCTGCTGATATACAAATTATATTAGCAAAGTTACTCCAATCAAACTCCTGTTTCTTTATTTAGAGCATGATAAGACAGTATAATTTTTTTTTTCCTGTGTATAAATATGTTCAAAAATCTGTTTTTTTAATGAAAGTTACACAATCCAATATGGCCGCTACCTGATGACATCACAATATGCAAATTACATGAGTAAATTTACTCACATCACAAACTTTAGTTCATGATGAATATTTTTCTCATTTACATTATGGATCTATCTCTCACCACCTCCAAGCTACAGCATTTTGAAATCTTAAAGTCCAAATGGAATATTTTCCTGAATAAACTCTGGCACCTAGAGGGTTAACACTTGGTTTAAAAAACAAAGTTCCCCTTTAATGCGCTAATAAGGTCTTTTTCTTCGTAGTGACACTTTTTAATGGTCTTTCAGTATATCTGGATCGTTTGCTGATGGCAGAAGAATCCATAACAATCCCTTACAGTGTCTGAATCCACCGCGACCGTCTCAGCATCGAATGACGTCACATCCGCAGGACAGCGCGGGAATCGCAGCACATTATGTTGCACACAGCCTGCTAAAGGCAACGTAGAGAGACGTGGGTGGGCTCGTTCTTTTTGTTTTTCACGCTTCGTCACCCATTAAAGGCGCTACAGAAGATGTTCCGGCCACAGAATAACGTGTACGAGCCTCTCCGTGTTCAGCAGACAGCAGGTACAGATTCTCCATCATGTCTGAACGTGGCTAACTGCTAGCAGAATGATGTTATCTGCCTGCTGTAAACGTTACATGAGTGCGTGCAGCTTCCGGGACATTATTACTCTCAACAATCAATCACTCTCATTGATCAGTCTCACCTAATACCCACTGAACCTACTGTCAATCACTCTTAATATGGTAAAGTGATTGACAACCCAATAGACGAACTGAAAATGTAATAAATGCAGAGATGACTGGAGGATGTTTTTACAGCTCCATTACTTTCACAGCTGATGTATAATTATATTTATATATTTAAAGCTTTTTATTAATCATAGCGTATGGGGTAGTGAACCCAACTTCAACAAATATTACAAAAATTGTTGGAAGGGGGGGGGCGGGGGGGGGGGGCTATCCTTATTTTATGTAGAAAGGCCCAACCAGGGACACCAAAGCGCATCACCAAAGCTAATAGAACAAAATCTCGCAAGATCTTGTTGTTCCGTTATGAAATCTCGCAAGATTTTTACACATTTTCATACCAATATCGTATTAAGGGCCAATAACATCGGACATCCCTTCCCACTGGTATTAAAAAACATGCCCGTGTATTCTTTCACAATTCCTGCTCCTAGCTCCTGTAACTAATACTTCCCCCTTTTAAGAAAGCTGAGAGGGGCCACATTCAAAAAATCTAAGTTGTTTTATAACATAGATTATTTTTGCTAGGTAATAAAATAATCTATCCCTTTAAATTGACAAAACAAGTAAAATTTTGTGAGATTTTTAAGATAATGTTAGCGCCATCTAGTGGCTGGAGGAGTTCCAACAGGAAGACAGAAAGGAAGTGATGTAATTATGCTCTTACTGATTGGAAAACTGGGCATGTTAGAGTTTTAAACCAAATGTCAATATTTAAACCATCAAGGTAATAATGTAATATAATAATAACATGTAATAGTGTAATATTACAATATTATATATTATACAATATTATAATATAACATTATATTTTTTTTATAATAATAATAATAACAACAATAATAACAGTAGTAATAATGATGGCCACACATTTTCATTATGATGAGTTATACTTGGATAATATCATAAATGCTGACTCCAGCATTTCGGTTTTTCATCATCTGTGCGTGTTTATCGCCACATTTCTCACCATTGGTCGCTCTCTTTCTTCTCCTGCACCTTTGGACTTTTTCCCTTCTTCCTATCACTTACTTCCCTCTGTCACCTTCCATCCTTTACTTTTCCCCCATTAACCCCATTTCCCTCCAGTTTTCTTCCCCTCTCCCTTTCCTTTTTTTTAAAAAAAAAAAACCTCCTCTGTCACTCTTCCTCCTTTCGTTCTCCCCTCCTCCCTCTCCCCTCCTCCTCCCTCTTTGGTGCTCAGATGACAGTTAATCCCTGGTTGAATTATAATCTCACATTTCATCCTGATTTCACGCCGACAGGATTTTCCTTCAAATCACTACGCCCAGTTGTCAATCTCTCCCTCTGTCTCCCTGCCTGCTCCTTTGTCTTCCTCAATATCTCTCCCTCTGTAGACGTCTCTCTTCCAGTCTCTTTAGTTGTCGGAGTTGACTGGTTTCCTCCTATATTCTCAGCTTCTCCTTTCTCCTTTCTCCCCTCATTTGGTTATCTCCTCTCTAATTTGTTTCTATTTTTTTCATTCCTCTTTCTTCTCACTGCTCAAACTTCCACAAGCCGTTGATCCGAGTCCTTTTTTATCCAGCAAGTCAATCAGTTAAGTTGTGAGCGGGATGTTAAAGAGTCAAGAGAAGGAAACGGACACCCAAACAAACGCTGTTTCCACTTTAGAGGACATTAAATTGATTAACATTAACAATCTGGAGATTAACCTTAGCCTGACCACACAGTAAATACTATTCATATGACCTTAACCCTAGCCTGTTATAATCCTGCCTACCTTAATCCTGACTTAGATCAAGCTTTCACCACTTAAATTAAATGATATGTTATGGGTACATGCCTTGTGCCCGCAAAAAGGAAATAAACCCTCCATTTCTAGTGTAATTAGGAAGGTTAGCTTAAAATCACATAAAAATACACAAATTACATGATTGTGTAAAGATCTCACAGTCCATAAGAGTTCATCACAGTTAAGCTCACATTGATTTTAAGTAGTACTAAGGTCCTGGTGGATGCTTGCCTCCTCCATGTGATGACCCAAACTGCCACAGTGGCTTTTCATGCTGCAGAGTAAGTGAAAATTAACTGGGCTCAGATGTAGCTCACACCTGGTTCACTGACAGAGCTCCCATTAGGAAAAGCTCCCAATAAATCACCAAAAACAGGTAAGCCAAATAAGAGAACGATAATATCTGCACAGGTTTTCTACTTTGGGTGCACACAGTAAGAGGGTTTGTTGCACTTTTTTGGCCGTTCATATGCAAAATGCTAAGAATACACAAAACTGCTTGAGGTTCAAACTTGTGCATGTTAAGTTTTGGTTTCAATCCAATTTAATTCAATTCAGCTTTATATGTTAAGTGCCAGTTACAATGTACTTTTAAAGGCAGTCCAATTCAATCCAATTCATTGTAGCCTAATTATAATCTAAGAAAAACATAACCAATATATGAGCTACATTATTCCCATTCATAATAACTGTGATTTATTAAGCTGATTCATCAAAAATAATGACTTAGCAACCAACAGACTGCTAAGATTCAAGCCTTCATCCAGAGCTCCATGAGGTGATAGTGGAGATCAAAATCTCCCTTTAACAGGAAGGAAAATATCCAGCAGAACCAGAACCAGAACCAGTCAGGAGAACCATACACCCTGGGTGGGATGGAGATTTCCACAAAGCTAGCATTGTACCGGTCCCTGCTCATAAAACAGGCAACCATGAGGTTTAGCAAAGAAATCCAAACATTTTCACAATGGTGACTGCATGCTCAGATTGGACCGGTTAGTCTGGATTTGTTTAGGCAATCCCTTTGGGGTTACAGAAAATATCAAAAATAGTATATTATGAAAACAAGAAATAAATCAAACAACCAAAAGCATAGCAATTATTGTATTGGACAGCTATTAGACAGCTATGCATCTCAAATAAGGGTGCGATTTATGAAAAAAACAAAACAAAACAAAACAAACAAGGGTGGGTGAGTAACATTTTTAGTCTGAAAAATGACCACAACAGCAGCCAACAGAATGACAGACTAAAATTGTTTCAAATCAGGTAACCTGCACGTTGCTGCCCCGCCTGTTTCTCCTTTCTGCACAGGAGCTGTTCAAACTCAAGATATTCTTTAAAAAAGCAGTTTTAACTTTGTTCAAGAATTTGGAACATGTCAGCGCGATGCGACACATTAGCGCAATGCGACACGTTTGCGTGATACCACAAGTCTTCGCAATGTGACACATCAGCGCAATGCGACACAACAGCGAGATACGACATGTAAGCGCGATGCCACACATCAGCGCAGTGCCACATGTCTTCATGATGTGATAGGTCAGCTCTTTGCGACACGTCGATGTGATGCCACACGTCTGCACGATGCAACACGTCAGCGCGATGCAACACGACAGCGCGATGCAACACGTCAGCGCGATGCGACACGTTTGCGCGATACCACAAGTCTTTGCGATGTAACGCATCTGCGCGATGCACCAAGTTTGCGCGATGCAACATGTCAGCGCGATGCAACACGTCAGCATGATGCGACACGTTTGCGCAATACCACAAGTCTTCGTGATGTGACACGTCAGCGCGATGCGACACGTCAGCGAGATGCGACACGTCTGCACGATGCAACATGTCAGCGCAATGCGACACGTTAGCGTGATACCACAAGTCTTCGCAATGTGACACATCAGGGATGGACACATAGGAGATACGACATGTAAGGGGATGCACAGTAGGGGTGCAATTTTGGTGAGGCTTTTCCACAAATGCCGTCTGCATGATGCAACGTGACTGCGCGATGCAACGTGTCTGCGCAATGCAACATGTCAGCGCAATGCAACATGTCAGCGCAATGCGACACGTTAGCGTGATACCACAAGTCTTCGCAATGTGACACATCAGCGCGATGCGACACATCAGCGAGATACGACATGTAAGCGCGATGCCACACGTCAGCACGGTGCCACATGTCTTTGCGATGTGACAGGTCAGCTCTTTGCGCCACGTCAATGTGATGTCACACGTCTGCACGATGCAACACGTCAGCGCGATGCAACACGTTTGCGCGATACCACAAGTCTTTGCGATGTAACGCATCTGCACGATGCACCAAGTTTGCGCGATGCAACACGTCAGCGCAATACAACACGTCAGCATGATGCGACACGTTAGCGCAATGTGACACGTTAGCGTGATACCACAAGTCTTCGCAATGTGACAGGTCAGCTCTTTGCGACACGTCGATGTGATGTCACACGTCTGCACGATGCAACACGTCAGTGCGATGCAACACGTTTGCGCGATGCCACAAGTCTTTGCGATGTAACGCATCTGCGCGATGCACCAAGTTTGCGCGATGCAACACGTCAGCGCGATGCAACACGTCAGCATGATGCGACACGTTTGCGCGATACCACAAGTCTTTGCGATGTGACGCATCTGCGCGATGCACCAAGTTGGCGCGATGCAACATGTCTGCGCGATGTGACATGTCAGCGAGATGCGACACGTCGGGGCAATGCCACATGTCTGCACGATGCAACACATCAGCGCAATGCAACACGTCAGGACCATGCAACTCAGCGTAATGTGACATCAGCGCAGTGCGACACAGTGTCATGCGACACATCAGCGCCATGCCACTCAGTGCAATGCAACTCAGCGTGATGCAACTCAGTGTGATGCAACGAATTGACATCAGTGCGATGTGACAGCGTGACTGGACAGCATGATACAACACAGCACAGTGCAATGCAGAGGGGGGAGAGAGTTCAGGAAGCTTGTGCCTTTTTTGGCAGATTGTGTGTCCAATCATACCTGATTGGTATAACTTGTCTTTGAACTGGTGGCTAGTTTGATGCCATCAGTCATAATATTAGTAACTTTCTTTAAGGTAACTAAGTCATAAACCAGCTGTGTAGTTTTGCTTCACAGAAAGTGTATTGCCTGGAAGACAATCAGGATCAAAAACTTAACATGGTCTCAATTCTGACGGAGCAAATCAGGCGCTAATTTTCCTTCGACACAACCTGACAGTTACAGAGATGGAGAGACAGCGATTCCTGAAAGTGTTTGGAAAGGTTGTGTAAGGGTGTCTGAGGAAGGTGTGTGTGTATGTGTGTGTGTGTCTGGCATCTATCAGAACCAGCTTGCCAAAAAAGCAGTAAGCACAGTGCAGAGAGAGAGAGAGAGAGAGAGAGAGGAGCAAACGAACGAGCGCTGCTGCACGCTAATTATGTATGCGTGATTTAATCTGCAACTCAATAATATGCAAATATATTCATATGTTAGTTTCTTAATTAAAAATGCAAAGCAGCCCTTATGGTGATTTTTCTGTAATTTTCTGTTTAGCCTAAAAAAAGTGGAACATTTTGAGAAAAGCAACAAATTGAAGGGGAGTTCTTTGGTGGGGTGTTAGCAATAACAAAATAAAAAAAACTGAACTAAACTTTTTTTTGGGAACAGGAGAATTGGAGGAAGATGCTACTTGTTGGGGGAAAACTTTGCTTTTGTATAAAATAAATTATGTGCACTATAATTTAAAATTCTCAAATTGGGGGGCTGTGTGGTTGAATAGTACAGCAACGTCATTCATGTCTTCATGCTGCGTGTTCAAGACTAAGGCTTAAAATATACCTATTTCTAATTACTTGTACGTGTGATTATAATGGCTACATCAGGTATTTTCTGTCTGTTTGAAAGTTCGTTTGTGTGAGTCCTCATGAATTGACGTTGCATGTTCGCGAGCTGTAATATATGAGTAACCACCAGGGTCAGTGTAGCGACAGATTTCACCAGAAGCATGGTCAGAGAGTTGACATTTTAAAAATGATGGATAGATTGATGTATCTCTGCCAAAACGGGTGACAAATAAGGTTGTCATAACAGCTTGAGAGAGATCAGAATTATTTTAGAAGTTGACATAGAGACATGTAAAAATAAGTGGTCACAATTCAGACTCCGTTATATCTGTGCAGAGGAAGATGATGGAAAAATGGAGTGAGGATGCTGCCGATGGGGTGTTTTGTCCACCAGTCATTATGCACCTGAGCTGGATCAGAAATTCAATCCACCATTGATCTGCTGAGACAGTTTTCCCATATAATAGTACGGCCATTATTTTACAGAGAGTTACAATGTATTATTTGCAGCCATTTCCCATGATGACTACAAAATACAGCAAAAACAAACTAATGCTATATCAGGGATCCCCAATTCCTGGTCCTCGAGGGCCGGTGTCGTACAGGTATTGTGAGCTGCCCTGCTTCAACACACCTTGTGACATGTGCAGAGCTTGATGTCAAGCTCTGCACAAGTTTGCTAATTACCCACTGATTGGAGTCAGGTATGTTGCAGCAAGGAAGCTCCTAATACCTACAGGACACCGGCCCTCGAGGACCGGAATTGGGGATCCCTGTGCTACATCGTTGACATGTTCCGTGTTTTGTTTGCACCCAACAAATTCACCAGCTCTGTCCAGGCTGGTTTCTTGAGTTTAGTCGTTCTCAACCTTTTCTGTACAAAGTACCCCTTGTGAAATATATGTTCAGCCTAGTACCCCATTCTACTAAAAGTATGTTGAGTTGGAAAAATAGATTAAAAAAAAAACCAACAAAAAAACCCCCTGCACTTTGTTATTTGTGTATGGTTTATAAAACTGGAACCATGTAAAACAATATCAATTTTGCCCTTTTTTGGCCCACTTTCTTTTCAGGCTGATTTCTACTAAGCTTCATTGTTTTTGTTGTCAAAGTGACAGTGATTGACGGGTGACGTCATTTGGCTCTTAGCAGGTTGGGTCAAACCATGTTGGTATGTGGAAGACAGGGTTTTGATGAAGTGCGAAACTAAATTTAAACTCAATTTATGTGCACAAATTTATTTAAATCCTTATTTGATCAATTTTAATGAAGTATTTCTTTCATTTGTAAAAAAAACATATTACCCCCTGGAATGCCTCCAAGTACATCCAGGGGTACACGTACCCCACTTGAGAAACAGTGCTCTAATGTTCCCCTATAACATATATAAGCAAGTATGTGAACGACTATAAAAAAATGTGTGCAAGACCTGATGTGGAAAGATAGGAAGCCATCTGTTCACTGATTGGAAAGTTTGATTTGTCATTATACATTCACATATTGTAGAGGTATAAAAACGAGGCCAAAAATCTGTATCTGCAACTTCAGTTTTGCAGTTTTTATTTTTTTTGCTCTGTGAACAGATGCAAAATAACATGCAAAATTGACTTTTTTGAGCTTTTTATTATGTTATTATGTCATTCCCTCCCCATAAAACATGCCTCAGGGTTATTTGGACTCATTCATGCATATTTGAGAAATCCCGGAATCTCCTGTGGAAACCGACATGGCTGCCAGAACGGCTGCTACCACAGAGCACCTCCCATACCACGAAGCGCCTCCCCCTCCGTTGCTGAGCTCCGCCCCACCAGAGCATGAGAGTGATGAGTTGAGTGGGTGTGTCAGAAACAGCAGGAGGCTTCTTAAAGGGACAGTGGTGAATTTTTAAGGCGTCAGATACAGACATGGAGTGATGTCACATTTCTTTAGGTTTTTTTTAAATGTTTACTGTATTTTCAGAACTACTGAAGGTAACACAGTTGTTTGGTTGTGCCATAACAGGGAATTATGTGCCTAATAATGACATGAAACCCCCTCTTTAAAAGAGTTGTCAAATTGCTTTTCACTGTATCCTTCATTACCTGTATATTCATTTTGGGGTCAAATGCAGTATTGGCCTCAAATATCGTCAGGTTGTATCGGCCATCAGCTGATGAGAAAATATCAGTATCGGCCCTAAAAAAATCTGTATCTGCAGATAGCTTAGATTATCATAACATTTGGTGCAGACATCATGTTCCCCTTCTAATGAACTCCCACCAGCCAGCTAAAGCCATGACATCATGTCTGGACGAGCCTCGGTTCCTTTCCTCTCACTAACTCAGTGGAACAGGGATTTGGGAATTTCTTCCAAATTTCAATAAAAATAGTCATACCATTTAAAAAGTCAATCTCTTTTTATTATTATTCTTTAACTTTTAATTTGTACTGTCTACAGTTTAACTACTTCCTCCTCCATCACAGCTGCTGTCACTGAAGACATGTCGCCACTTCTCTCATTCATCTCCTTTCATCATCTAGGATTATGGGGAATTGATGTTGTTTAAGGGCTGTAAAAAACATTTTACAGTGACACCACATAACACACTGAGGACAAAAGCCCCGTTCTAAATCACAAAGCCTAGTTATTAGTGTTATTACATACATGGGTGCAGTTTAAATGAGGCATGTCTACTACTGGAAAGCGCCTCGAGGTTCCAGTTTCAGTTTGGCTTTCCATAACTTAAACTCACTTCAACTTATTTCAAATCAAAATGTCACTTTATGCACTTTAGGTGTTCTGGTACAAACCTACAGTGTAACAAACAGAAGTTCAACACTCTTCTGAGCAAGAAATAGTTAACAACGAGGATAGCAGGAGAAAACTACTAACTTCAGCCCATCGAAGCCAATCTTAAAGCATTATCTTCCATTAAAATCTTTTTTTCTTAATGTCTTTGCTCAGATGTCGCCTCACTCATTGCCAAAAATGTTTTTTTAAAAAAGCCCTTCATCTTGAGCTACTCTTTGTGTTTAGAATTAGCATGTTAGCATGCTGGGATTCATAATCTAAAACACCTGCTATACTAAAGGTTGAAATATTACTGATAAAACTATCACCAACAGAGCTGTGAAAGAGACATTTTGCACTGGTATGTCATCACATTTCTTACCAAACTAACAGGATGCCTTCCGGATTAAGATGTTCTGTCCAAATTTTAAATTGGTAGTTGCTAACAACCAAGATAAATGTCAATCGATGAATTAATCATTCTTTATTTATGAACATATATTTATTTCCCGCAAGTTGCAATTCAAAGTGTTTTGCAGTTTACAAACATTCCCGTCCACCAGCCGTCAAAAAACCCAAAATATTACAGCATATATACATTTTTAAAAAATGCTGACCCCATGTTATACTGTAAACTATGAACATGATAGCATGCTAGCATTCATAATTATCCCCCACCAAAAATATACAAATATATATTATATTTTATAATATAATATATATTTGTATACAAATATACAAATATAAAAGGAAATATTTCTTTACAAAAAAAATTGAATAGCGATCGACAGCACCAATTTTTTTTAGTGCTGATACAGATATTTTCTCATTAGCCTCAGCCGATGGCCGATACAACCTGATGATATTTGGGGCCGATATTAGGGGCCAATACTGCATTTGACTCCCATAATGTAATGATAAGTAATTTCATAACAAAAAGAACAAAGCACCTCAAATAATACATAAAAAAGAAACAGTGCACCTGTAAACAAACATTGAATAGAAACATTAAACTTAGAATAAATAATTAAAAAACGGCTGTATATTATGCTGAGTGGGGGTATTGGCCAACACATCCGATGTATCAGCTGATGCCAAAAACAGCAAAAAAATCAAATATCAGCCTAAAATATCGGCAGGCCTCATTCACACTGTTTTCTCCAAATGGCTATGCTAGCAGTGCTGTAGAATAATGATTATGAGCTAATATTTCATCACAGTTCTTGCCAGACTAACAGAATTTGCTCCATCTTAAGCTTCTCTGAGTGCTAAGAGTACATTAGCAGATGCTAACATCCAGAGTAGCATGCAACACTGTTACTATGCGTACATTAGCATGCTAGCGTTCATATTTAGCGTACAATGGCTAACAATATAACCAAAAGTTCTCAATGTCTCATTTCTTAAACAATAGTGATAACACACAGGTGTGCCCCATCGACACTGTTTCCCTGTAAATGAAGTTCGCTAGCAGAGCTGAATGCTGACAGGTCTGACTTATAGCCATTATCAATGGCTAATGTGAAATGCATGCTGGTACTTTGTCTACCTCAACTTTTTAAACTATTCTGGTCTAAATGGCTTTTCAAATGTTCAATGTGGATGTTCAAGGAAGCTTTTGTTGGAGCTTTGCAGCTTGTTCGTAAGTCAAACTAGAGACCAGCCTCTTGGGCCTGACTCAGTGTGAAACTTGTGATCATCCTGCTGAGCAGTTCATCAAGTGCAGGATGCAACCTGCTGCTGGAAGAAAGGCCCTCTCAGCTCTTTGTGTTCAGGTATACTTTACACAGAGCGTGCTCAGAATGAAAACAGTGATTAAGCTAATGCTAATCCACACCACCAGCCTGCCATCAAACAGGGTTCGTATGTGTGTTGAGGATGTTCACATCCTCCTTTCCCACATTCAGGACTAAACTGAGCAATTCAATAGTTAGTAAATGAGTACAAGTACAAGTACAAGTATCCTACATTTTATATTTGACTTCAATAATTAATTCAGCCCTGAACTTGACATTTTTATAAGTTTTAATATAAGTGATGTGACTGCTGGCCAAGCATTGCTTGGTGGTGGCCTTGCTGTCATGAACCCAGATGGTAAATATGCCAACATTAAAGGTAAAATCTACAACTTCCATGAAAACAACATATATATATATTTTTCAAATAATACATCCAAAAAATGTTTAAAGGGGTGCAGAATAAAAGTGTTCATTTTACCCGTTTTTTAAAAAATGTGTAAATAATTTAATTGTTTTATAAATTTTGATGGGTCTCAAAAAATAAATATTTACATCTGATTACCATGCCAACGTCAGGATTCTTCAACGTAAGGACGAGCTTCAGAGTTGCTAGCTCAAATGCTATGTATAGACGTAGCATCTTCCTTGCCTTACTTCTTAAATTAAAGGGGACAAAAAACGAAGCAGGATGAGTATGAAGGTGGTAAAGGGCTCACTTTCCTCCTAGACATGTAAGTTAAACATTTTTCATGCTAACTAACGGTTAGTCGGTTCTGTAATGTTGCTAATGCTAATTGACTAAGCGTCAGTGCATCACCTATTGGCAGGGAGGAATTAAACTTGTAGCTATCACCTTTAATATTTGTTTTTTATGTTTTTTTTTATGATGAATATTAGAGCGCCTTTCGATGGCAGATTGACATTTTGTTACGTCCACATTGATTTAATCTGGTAATTTTATTACAGTTTAAAAACAAAATAAAAACACAGACAACTATGTCAGTCACCTGAAAAAAAGAATGGAAAAAGGAAAAAGTACCTAAAGTACGGCTGAATCTTAAATTTCCTTTGTGGCTGAAAAGGACATCTGAGAAAAATCTAACATATTATCAACAACTTAAAGAAATTTTGTCACCTCAAGTGTAGCTTAGTGTGTGTGAGAGAGAGTGTGTGTGTCACAACATGTGATTTCCATCATAGCCTTGGAGCAAATCAGAGTGCCGCTCAATGCTGCCTGTTACTGCAGCCAAATATTTAGGCTCAGGAATGCACCGAGGAACGCTCACATCTGCAGCGAGCACTTGTGTGCATGTGTGTGTGCATGTGTATGAAAAAACGAGAGTGAGAGGAGGCCATGTTAAAGCCAAATGTCCTCACAAGGACAGAAAGGCAGCAAACATCCTCAGGCCGAGGTCATTCCATTGACGAGAAATCTCTGAAGCAATGAGGCAGCTGTGGAGGAACAAATGTATTCCTTTCTCCAAAGGAAAGGTCAGACGGTGGTATGAACAACTAAGTGGAAAACTTAAGAATGCCAAGGATGTGTCAAAACCAGTTTCACTGGTGACCCGGGACAGTATGCAAGATTGTCGGAGTTTTAGACTGATCAGTTGATTCATTTTGACCGCGTTTACATGAGTTTCAATTCCTCTTTAATTCAGAATAAAAGTTAATTCCGCTTTAAGAAGATTAAAAAAGACCCTAATTCTGAATGAAAATGATAATTCCTTAGTTATGTAAACCTTTAAAGGTACAGTACGGAAAAATTACTGACATCTAGTGGTAAAGATGGGTATTTGAAAGAAAATATGTTTTCTTTCAAATGACTTTATATTCCAAGCATTGCTGTGAATGTATGGTGGCTTTTGGTGGCCAAAACTCTCCCAGACATGAAGATGTTTTCATCTGTGAGTGGATCCAGTGGTCTCAGGTATAGCTGTGACTGGTTTATGAGTAACTACTTTTAATGTCTTTTAAGGCATTACTTCTCCCAAACAGTGCTCTAACTCCCATTAAACAAAGCTGGTACAGCAGTTTTAAAGTTCAGAGGGTTCTCACTTCACATATTGTTCTGTCCATTCAGGGACACTGTGATAAAAATGGTGGAACAAATATGGCAGCTTCCATGTATGCGCATCCCCCAACAAGTAGAAATAAATGACTCATTCTAAGAAAATTAACGCATAAGCAGCTTTTCCACTGGAGCAATTAAACATTAATATAAGCACAGATTTCAATTATATATCAAATTTTTCTTCAACTGACCTTTGATTTTTTTACACACTTTACCTTTAATTTCACTCATTGGACTTGATGAAATATGTAAATGTTGAGCTGCAACTCCAAAACTGAATGGGTGTTATATAAGCTGTGTTTGAAATCGCTCCCTATCACGGATGCAGTGCACTATATAGTGAGCACGCCATTTTGTAGTGTTGTTCGAATTCTGTCCACTACTTTTCGTCCACTACATCGTCCACTACAAAATACCCACAATGCACCGCGAATGTAAGTGTACAAGCGATGTACCCTACATTGTGCTCCCGTATACCACAATGCAATGTGGCTGTGTTTTGTGACCGCAGAAGAAGAAAAATGGCGAAGCAGCTTCAATGTAAGTTAACATAAGTAACGTTAAAGTACCAACATTTGCTTTAGTGGCGTTGTTGTGTAGCTTTTAACAATAGCTTTTGACAATAATGATATTTCTTCACAGCAGGAAGGGTGTCTATTGTTCATAACTGTTTGCTTACCCACGCAAAAAAAAACAACTTTATTGAAGTTTCGCCACTGCACGTCGCAGTGCATCTACCGACGTCACCCCATGTAGTGTCCGAAATCTCCTCCCGTCGTTCCCTACATAGTGTACATGATATAGTGGACTACATCAAATACACTATGTAGGGTATAGGGAGTGAGTGGATGAGTGGATGATTTCAAACACAGCTCCTGTCTGTGTTTTTGTGCATGCACCAACGACCTTATATGGGCGTAATTCTTTGGAGGACTTGTTGACTTAATATTGCACAACTTTACGTGTCAGCAGCACGTAACTTGAAGTAGTTATGTGTCAGGGACACAAAATAAACGGCAGGGCCTCATGGTTGTTAGCGCTCATTTCACATATTTTTGCGAGATCAGGTTGTCATAGCAAAAGCTAATTTACCATAAAGAATTAACAGAGCGCAAAAGCTAAAAAATCTAGCAGACAACAAGCTAGCACAACACCAAAGCTCATCTAAAAAGGTGGCAGAGAACAGAAGCTTGTAAACAGCTAATTGAGATACAACTAAAAAAGCTGGGGGAGTATGAAAACTAAACTAAAAAGCTAGCAGAGCACAAAACCTAGCAGAACAGCTAACAGAGCGCAAATGCTTATATGAAATGCTAGCAGAGATACAACAAAAAAAGTCAACAGCTAGCAGAAGACAAAAATTAGCTTGCTGTAAAAAACAGCGACCAGCTAAAGCACCAGCTAAAATGTGGGGAAAATACACCTTATAATGATTAGCTAGTTGGTCAACTTGCTAGTTTTTCTAAGTAGGGATGTTTGATATGGGCTTTTTTTTCACCAATATTCAATAACCAATATTGTCCAACTCTTAAATTCCGATATTCAATATCAACTGATAGGAGACAACTGTGAGGTTGTATCTCATATTTTGAGAAATACAATTATATTCTGCTCTGAGAGTAAAAATCCCAAAATATCCGTAACTCAGCCAGAGGAGTGCATTTTGGACATCTGGCTGCCATATATCAGATACCAGCAGGTATTAGCAACATGTGGCTAATTCTAATGTTTCTGACAACTTGGTAACTTAACCAGCAACTTAAAACCAGACATATTATAAGCAGCTTTAAAGCAAGTCAGTCTGTAGCAGCAGCAGCTGCACCGTAGTCACATGACCCTGAAAGGAATGCTGGGAAATGAAGTTCTTCTACAATAACGGGGACTTTTCTACATGATGGACCACTGCTCATGGAACAAGATCTTGTGAGATATCGTTGCTCTCACAAAATGTCGTGAGATTCTACTAACAAAATTGTAAGGTTTCGTGTCCAAAAACCAAAACCGATATTTTTTGATATAGTTTTTTTCTACCTTTTTTTTTTTTAAAATCAAACTTGATATCCCATTTGATGTTGTTAGGCTGATAATATTGGACATGGTGGTGGTTTAGCTGGTCAAGCTGCTTCTTTCAGCAGGATACAACTAAAAAGGTAGCATTTGGGTACTAAAGAAAACTAAAGGAAAAACAAAGAAACTGTTGATGATGGTTAAAAACAGAAACAAAGGGACATGCAAGTATAATTGCTCTAAGTCACAACTTAAATGTGAAACAGTTTCACTAATTTAAAGTGAAAAATACATCTTTTAAGGGTATTCAAACATACTTTTAGGCACGTGTGACTTAATTTAGTATTCATGAATGTTTGTGATAGGTTTAGCTTTGTGACAAGCAAGTCAGGGAAAAGAGACTCGAGTGCACCGACACTACACAGCATTAGACGCAAACACAAGTGGAAACCTTGTAATTCAATTAGTCACTTTCCCATCTGACACAAAATGGCGGCCATGGGGTAACGGCGTGGGACATTTTGGGGCTGAGAGCCAAGAAAATGGCTTCACACACACACACACACACACACACACACACAAAAACAACATTTAATCATTTACATAAACTTTTCAGACATTTTTCAGTCATTGTGTCATTTGTTGAACATATTAAGCTGCTGAAGCCGTTCTAAACGACAAAGAAAGACAAACAGACTCGTGTTTTAATTGGATTTCTGTGGCTTTTTCAAGTGGAATGAGTCACTGAAGCATCTACAAAACATAACCGAACACACAGATGTCTGTCAGTGTGTGTGAAGCATGAGGTCATCTCTGGCTGAAGCTCCAGTTTTGGTCTTTGGTCCGACGGCAGCTTTTCACACCTACGATAAACTCCCGTCTCTGCGGAGTCCGTTACCGTTTTACATCAGGAAACCAAATCCTGCATCGTGAGTTTAACACAGATTTGAATGGTTACCTGCAGCTGATGGCATGCTGTTAATAGAAGAGATGAAGGTCATCTTCTCTCTTCCTCTTTGAATATGCAATATATTAAGATATATTCTGTCATGTGGGTTTGTGATATTTGGAGTAAACTTATAAAAAAAAAGGAACATTTTCTGTTTCTCTGTACAAGCCGCTGCTGAAAAAAACTGCCCTCTGTCAACACTCCCTCTCTGCAGCCTCCTTCTCCTTTCATCCTTTGCCAAGGCCGGGTACGACACAGCTAATTTGAGCAGCATGCTAACACAGGCACGCGCGCACACGTCATTTTCAGCACCAATTCACACATCAGGAGGTGAGGTCACCGCATGTTTTTCTCTGTTTTAGTCCATTCAGTTTTTACAGATAGTCATGCCATGCCCGGCTGCATTCCTTTACACAGGGAGGCAGATCTAGAATAGATGCAATATACCAGTTTTTTTAATCAAATATCTGTGTTTAAATGAAAAAATATTGGTCTTTATAATCCCACAGACTAGTTTATTGTAAATCTTAAAATAATCGACAGGATTCTCACTTCTTTAGGTTTCTCTGTTTCACTGAAGGAAATCTGTGCACAACAGGATGCACCGATAATTTAGACAACAATGAGCAGCTCTAATAGTCCTTCCTGTTTCAACATAACAATACCCGGCTGCAGAAAGCCAGCTCTATAAAACAAATGCTTTTCCCAGTTTGGTGTGGAAGAAGTGACCTCAGCTCCATCCAGCACCTTTGGGATTAGCAGGAACCTAATCACCTAACATCAGTGCTGGACCTCGCTGGTGCTCCTGAGGCCGGATGGAGGTTGGAAAATCCCTGCATCCAGCTCCCAGCCGTGGGGGGGCTGTTGTAGCAGCAGGTTAAAGATAAAAGTTCACACTTTCTTTCTTTTTTGAAGCTAAATGTTCTGAGATTGTCAGATCTGCTGGCAGGATCTGATCTGGTTGCTGTGCCTGAGCTTGTCTGAAGGGGGCAGTATGGCTTACAAAACCACCTCCCTGCACCCCTTCCAACCATCCCCACCACCCTTCCAGCTCCCCACCCATCCCTCCTCCACCCGCGGCCCACCGGGGACCGCCGGCTCTCTCCTACTGTGCCTTCTGCAAGACCTGGCTTAATTTAATTAACGCTGTCAACTTTAAACAAAACCACATCTGAGCTGAGGAAGGAGAGAGAGAGGGAGAGGGAGAGAGAGAGAGAGAGCAGGAAATAGCCACAGATGGGAGTAGCTCGTCCCGGTCATATTGCTGTGGAGGACTCAATCGTCTCTGGGTTTGATATCATTTCACCTTGGAGGAGTTTGCTTTCACACATGAATCCAAAAACTGTTGACAGACGAGGATTGCTTCTTCTTTTTTTCCTTTTCTTTCATTTTTCTTATTAAAGACTAAAATCAAAGGATGTGGAGGTCTGGTTGTAGAAGCTGGTGATGAAGATGAGGCTCTTCACACCGTGGATCCTCTAAACTAAAAGTAAAATAAAGCTTCAGGTAAAAATCTAATTGAATATTTAGAAAGGATCTTTTAATGTTTGAATAGTTTTCTTTGGGTTTGTTAAAAAGATTAAAATTGAAAACATGAACTGAAGTCGCCTTTTGTCTGTTGCTTCAACTTTTCTGTAAAAATAATAAACGTGCACATTAATTCTCATGTAAAAGTAAATGCAGCAAATTAATAATCCAGTTTTTAGTGATGCTAGGATTGTCTTGACGAATAAATAATTAATTATGTACACAAATGTCCCAAAATGAGGGAGGGTCGGCATTTGGAGAATGCTATGTTTTTTTTGTTTGTTTGTTTGTTTTTCAAAATTTGAATAAAGTTGGAGCAGATCAATTAGTTAAACAAATTAAATAATAATTTTATAATCAAAGAATAACATTAAATAAAATATATATATATATATATATATATATATATATATATATATATATATATATATATATATACTATTTATAATTATAATATAAAATTAAAATAATTATATATATATATATATATATATATATATATATACTTATTTATAATTAGAATATAAAAATAATAATTCAATAATTATTTAAATAACTAAATACATTTTAAATATCAAATTTTTATAAAAATACGAAAAAGAAATTAAACAGAGTACCTTTCTGACTTTGTGTTTTATTCTTATTTCTTTATTCATTTAAGATGAAAATTGTATATTCTTGAAAATATGAAAGATAAATAAATAATCTATTAGAAAGTGAAAAACAAGTAGCCTAATAAAATTACATCTCTTCAATTTTCCAGTAGGTTAAAATTTCTCAAATATAATTATTAAATACTCATCTTCACACATAAAACCTGAATGCAGCCAGTCATGCTGTGAAGTGGATCAACAATTAAGGTACCACATCATCAGTGTGACTGTTTTCAGAAATTGGGACACACACACAAATAACAAACTGTGACTGTGAACACAAGACAGTCATTTTACCATCATTTCCTTTTATTAAAGTCACTTTTGGAATAATTCTGACCTCCACGTGTGCTTTATTGTTTATTCAGTCAGCATTAGTGAAGCTCAGAGGATGAGCCACAGACTTTATCAGCCTGAACAACAAATTAACTAAAGCAATGATATCTGGAGAAAAAAAGACACCCAAACAAATCTCCTTTACTCCCAGCACCAACAAAGAAAAACAATGAGACGGCACTCTGCAACCTGCTAATGTTAACAACTGATGCCTAATTTTCTTTTGATTACAAAGACGTCCCACGCTCTCCTCTCAAGTGACGTTTAATTGTTTCTTAAAGTAAATCATCAGCTCAGCAAACTAAATTTGACAAACAATAACAAACTTGTAGCATTGGGAGAAAAGAAAGAAGATAGAAATGAATTAATTGAAAGGAAAATACCAATCACATCTGATGTGAAACAGAGATGAGAAAACAAGACTTTTCTTTGCCTTAAATGAGGTGCGTAGCCTCTGCAGAATCTCGCTTGTTTTAGTGCAACGTTTAAACAATTTGTGCAAACAACAGTTTATCATACAAATACCTTTATTGGCAACTTATTGTGAGCAGTTATTGACTGCTTAGTTAAAAATCTTCACACAAAACATTGCCACCGGAATATCACATTTAAGTTAGAAATATTACTTTTACAGCAAAAAAAGTCCTTACTAAGTTTATAAAGTGCAAACACACAAAGGTACAAATCCCACTAATGTCTATTAGACGTCACGTCTAAAATTAGACAGAAGTTTGCCATCTATAATCACTATTTTTTAACCTGAATCTAGACGATGGAATTAATCCATTAACTATTAAATATTGCATAAAACATAGACTGTAAAATTAACACAAAATCAACTGTAAGCTGGATAAATGATGGTCAAATCATGGATTAAAACATCATTGATCAATGTACGGTGTACCTTAATAGTTTAGATTTAGTCTAAGCTAGTCTAAGCTCAGATGGCTAAAAAGCTTTCATTTTTAGACCAGTGGTAGACCGACTTTGGATTACACGTTTAGGGACCATAAGACGTCTATTCGATGTATTTTAGACCAAGAAAAAAAAAAAAAAGAAAAAAAGCTTGGGGGGTAGCGAAGACAGGACAATTAAACAATTTTGGCTCCTACTGTTTTGTGACCACAAAATTTAAAAAAAAAAGAAAAAAGAAATCCAAAAAATGTAGCCAAGATAAGACAATGCCAACAGTGAAGTGTGCTTTTTTTTTTTTTTCTTTTAAATATGTGCTCACATAACTTTTGGAAGGCCTTTGCTGCTCTGATCTCCAACAATATCAAACCAGGCTTTGTATCCACAGTATTTTTGAAAATGTCTTGTTTGGTATCACAGAATCCAAGATGAAAGACGCCTCTGCCATCTTTCTTATCAACCTGATCCTGTTTTTGCTGCCTTCCATATTCATAAGAGTAAAATAATGCATAGAAAACCATTTTTTGACCTCTTTGTAACAATGTAAATTTGTATCTTGATCCCAGATTCAAACAAAAAGGGTAAAAATAAAAAAACAAAAAACAAAGATATATTTGTAATGAATATTTAACTTTATAACAATCATCGTTATTTTTATTTTATTTTATTTTACTCTGTTTTACTTCTGATTTATCATTATTTTTTCTTTGCTTATATTCTTCTTCTCTGCTATGTCCAATGCTCTTTAATGTGCCATTTTTTCCATGATTGCTGTGGCTCCTGCAAGAGATGTAAAAATTGAAATAAAGTTTTCTTAAAAAAAAACAAATCAGTGAAGTGTGCTGGAAACCCAACAAAGTTAGGAAGCTGTAGCTAACTAAATATTTAGCTAAACTGAAGAGAGCTAACACACTTCCTGACATGCTGGGTCACTGTAAAACATCAACACACTTTTTAGAACAGCATACGATTTTATTAAAACTGTTAGAAAATCTCATGAGCTGAAAATGGGCCAAAGAACAAATCTTAGTAACTTGAGATTAACCGCTTAATAACCCCCTCATCAAGCCGGTGAGGTATGTTGAAACTCGCAGTAGATTTGAAAATCGAAACATATTTTACTTTTTTTTAAAAAGTGAAATGTGCTGGAAATGAGTTAAAGTAAAGCAAACAAACAAAAAATGTCATGGCAAGTTTGAAAAAGAAAGACAACTTATTCAGAACTAGTTTGCAATCCTGCAAAGTTAGGAAGCTGTAGCTAGCTAAATATTTAGCTTAAGAGCGCTACGTAACACACTTTGACATGTTCACCTACTGTAAAACATCAACACACTTTTTTTAGAACAGTATACTATTTTATATAAACTGTTAGAAAATCTCATAAGCTGAAAATGAGCCGAAGAACAAATGGTAGTGATTTGACAAAACTAAACCAAGCCGGTGTATGTTGAAACTAGCGGTTTCAGTTAGCCTAGCCTTAGTGTGAATGGACATGAGAGTCACACATTGTGTTGGTCCAACATTGTACAAGGTAATATTCAACTGTTTGCCAAAGATACCATAAATTAATTAATAAAAGATTTAGCAAATCTTTAGTGCAGTTTGGTGATTTAGCTGTTTTGCCAGCATCTGCTAACAAACGTGCTTCTGGGATGATATAAAACTGGAATTTTTACAAAGTTAGTTATTTCTTCCAGTTTTTCCCCTTGTAAGAGCCAGGGTTATTATAGTTAACGAAAACTAAGACTAAAACTAAAACTAGCAGAGAAAAAATAATTTTGTTAACTGAAATAAAAATAAAAAATTAAAATTAAGAAAAAAAAAAAACAACAGAGAACAATGCAAAAATAACTGAAACTAAACTGAATTGTAGATAAATTCAGCTTAGTTTTTGTTGTTTCGTTTTCTCCCCTGATTAGATGTCAGATACATGTCCTGCGACAGCTGCTGTTCTTCCACTTTTCCTCCAGAGGGGGGCAGTATAGCGGCTGTAATCTGCAGCACCTGAACTAGAAGAAGGTGCTTAGGAGACAGAAACGACTAAAGTTGCAGCAGGTGGAAAACGCCACAGCCCAATATGGGAGTATTTCGAGTATGACCCACTAATCGATAAGAGTAAGTGTATTGTGATGAAGACTGATGGGAACATCTGTGGAAGTAACTAAAAGGGAAAAATCCAACAAATTTGAAAGTTCATATGTGAAGTTCTCACTGAGACGCTCATGAAAAGTTCACGGTTACACTGAAGATACGTGGTGAGAGCTGTATGTGGGCTGATTTTATAGTTGCCTGCTTGGATAAGGGCCTGTTAAACATTGAAACAAAAGTTGGATCTACATTCAGAAATAATTTAAATAATTGTGGTTCAGGAATTAAAGGATGTGATAATCCATATTTTGTGTCACACATTCTTTCATCCTTTTCAACATCTACATTTCAGGGCTTTCTCTTAATACCTGAAAAACCAAGACTAAGACTAAAACTAAATAAAAATGAAACTGAAAGTAGTCAATTCCTCAAAATAAAAACTAAACTGAAACTACAAAATCATTTGTTGAACTAACTAAAACTAAACTGAAATAAAAAAGGAAACTAAAAAACTAAATAAAAATAAAAACTAATGAAAATTTCAAAACTATAATAACCTTGGTAAGAGCTACAATGTGGATGAATGCTTAAAATTAGTTTATATTCAAAGTCATGTATATGGTTTGTCAAATTTTAGCAACATTTGGTGCTATAATGAAATGTTTGATAATTCTGTGCACTCATAGGGCCTGTCCATAGCAGCGCTGAAACATTGGTACTTACAAAATCCCCTTTTAGTGATTAAATTCACTCAAAAATTGAGATACTGATGACACAGCCTTTATCCTTGTGGTAATGTGAGTTTATCGCCTGTGTTTTGTCCCAGTTAAGCAGTTTTGCTGCTCAGAATGGAAACACAAACAAGGCTATTAATACTAAATTGGCTGAAACTTCGGAAGACAGAAATGACTTTCCTGTACGGAAGTTAGGGAACTTTTCAGCGACAACATGGAACAGAATAAATAATCAAAACGCTGTCGTATTACGCAAAGCATGAACCGACCGCACAAAGACACTTTTAAAAGCTGTCCCTTCAGATCGGGGACTATAGGGAATGATTTCCCGTGACTTTGGGTCCCCACATGTATGCAACGCTGTTTACTCAAAGCTGCTTCGCCCACAAAGGGAACTTTTGTTTTCAGCCTGTGTGTGTTGCCACTGAATGGCACAGACACAAAAACACACATGACAGACATTCCTCTGTGAAATCAAGTTTGAGCTCAGAGCAGGTGCACACCAGGTCCAGAGAGACCGTACAAGTGTGTGTTTTTAGGTTGAATGTGTGTGTCTGTCATAAAGTCAAACATTTGCACTAGTTGTTGTTATATGTACAGCAAACATTTGGATTTTACACACGACAAAAATGGCATCATTCAGAGAAAATCATGAACATAAAAACATTCAAACAAATGATGGAGAAATATTGTATATCAAAATAACTTGACGTTTGTAGGGTAATTAGATGGATTTTGGATGATTACTAAAGAGGCTATATAAAAAATAGATAAATAAATATGTTTTTAATTAAGGTCTAAGGTTAGATGTACATACAGTCGTCCTAAGATTATTCAAACCCTCCAATTAAAGGAAGGAAAAAAATCTGGTGGGAGCAACATAAGTTGAAATTGACAAAAAATTGACAATGACTGATTTTGAATTGTGGTTCTAAAAAAATGTTAAAAACAAACACACACACACACACACACACACACACACACACACACACACCCATACACACAAAATAAATAAATATAAGCATGATGGGGCTCCAAAGTCAAAGTTTTGTTGAGCAACACTTGGAGGCAATCACTGCAATCAGGTTTTTCTCTAACGTTCAAAAAAACTTCTGCACCTGCTTTCAGGTATTTTGGTCCACTGTTCATAGGAAAAGTGCTCTAATGTGTCTCAGACAGTTTTGTTTGTTTTTATTATTATTATTAATTCCAAACACAATTCAAAAGTAATCATTATTTCACTAAATTATAATTTTGTAAATTTTTATTTATTTTTACTTTCTGTAGTTTCTTGTTATTTGAATGACTGTTGTAAATTTAGCCTTTTCTTTAATTGGATGGCATGAATAACAACCAACACCCACAAACACTGAACTTCTACCGGTCAACTGTAGTAATCAGATAAGAGAACCGATAAGGAACTGAATCAAAAAGTGATATCGATAATGGAATCGGAATTCTTAATTCCCATTCCTACATAGGGATCATGCCATTTCGTAGGGGTGTCCGAATATCCAGAATGGAAAAAGTTCTGCACTCAAAATAGCCCACAATGCATCTTGAAAACCAGTGAGCTTTAATGGTCCCTAGATGGGTCAATATAGACCACAATGCATTGGGGGCAGGAGCACTAAAAAGCGTAAGGTGGCAAACACAGCAAGCATCAGGTAAAAAAGAAAAAAACGAAACAAAAAAGGGAATAAAATACAATATAAGTAAATAAAATAATTTCACATAAAATTATGGATTTGATTTGGTTGCTGATATGGTTGCCGCGGTAACAGCTGGTTATCATGTAATCCGTGGCGAGGAAAAAGTAGTCAGCTTCGTGTCCGAATCGTAGGCAGGATGAGTGCATTAGATAGTGTGCTATGTAGTCCAGCCCTATGTCGTAAATAAGAGGGTTAGGGTGTAGGGTGGACATTTGGACACAACCAAAGACACAAAAGACAGAAACTTGCAACACATGTTAACAAATAAAAAACATAACAAAACAACAAAACCAAAAACCCCCAAAAGACAGACAAGTCAGGACGTATACCAAGTACCAGTATTGTTTGGTACTGGTTCCTGATCTCAACTGTCTTCCGGTACTGTTTGATCATCTCCCTCACCATGTAACCATGGTGATGGAGTGAGACGCACATGTCTTATTCTCACAGCTGTCCTTCACCTACGCTTACATCCAGGCCTCTTCAACGCCGTCTGGACAACTCTTCTTCATCACTGGATCTTTTAGTATCTTTAATGTTTTTATTGTTTACTCTAAATTATGTTATAGTATCGATAAATATCGGTATCGGTGTTGGCATCAATTAAATCACGACGACATACATCCCTACAAACAACCATCTGCTGCACCTCTACAGTAAATAAAGCGAACAGAAAACATCTGGGACCTCTGCGAGAACAAAGCAGAGAACCATCAAGAGCACCCAGAGAACGACAACGTGAGAAAACACCAAAGACAACATGTTTAAACGTTCAAGGGGAACTTTTACGACAAAAAAAATCTAAGTTTATAACACCACATATCACATGTGATACACAAATACTCAGCTTGTATTTGACATTTTCAGGATTCCCTCAATAAAACGTTATGCAGACCCAGCTGCTGGACGCTTTCTCTCTGTATTAGGGGGGGCAAAAAAATTGATACACTGAAATATCCCAATATTTTCATATGCCAATATCATATCTATATCTGGTAATGATCTGTTTTACTTATTTACCACTAATGAAATCTCGCGAGATTTCGTCGTTCTGTTATGAAATATCGGGGGATTTTGTGAAATCTTGCGAGACTTCATAACAGAAGGATGAAAATATTGCAATATTTCAGTGTATTGCTATTTTTACCCACCCCTACTTTGTATGTTCTGTAACCTGTAACCAGGCAGAAATCAACAGTCAGCCAACATAAACAGCAGGTAAAGATTTGGTGTCAGTCCTTTGTTTTGTTTTGTTTTTTTTCGAAGTGTGTGCTTCAGTATTTTGCTGCTTTCTAAAAACTCAACTCACAAAGTAGTGATTATGAAAATGAACACCTGTCAGCAATCACATACATCTAGAAAAAACATAATTCAGGTCTCAGAACAAAGTCTTTAACCGACTTGTACCGCGGGAGAACCGGAGCAATTCAAACATTGACAACAAATACGGAACAAAGCTAAACTCTTCAAAGCTCTCAGTTCAGTTTCTACTCTCCATGCAGAAGCTGGCAGAACGTGACTGTGAATGAATTTTTCTGCACTGGAACCACTGCTGCATCTCACAAGCAGCAGGTCTTCTTCTTGTTAGCTCCCTCCTCATGTGAACGGGAGGAAAAGGCCTGATTACTCACATCACAGAGGTGGAAAGAAGAGAGGGTTCGAGTGGAGAGAGGAGACGGCTCAGTGTCTCACACACGAAAGCAAAGCCAGTGCAACCAGATCCAAAAAAGCTGGATCACAAGACTGTCAGCAAAAGCCCTTTACAACAGCACTGGTTGCTTCTGCAGGGGTGGCAGCATGCAGGGTGTCGGACGGAGGACTGGGGCTTACAAAGCAAAACAGAAAACAGAAAATGTAACGTTAAAACACTGCCTGGTTTTGGTTGAGGGTCTAAAAGTGATACATGTAACAGAACAAGACAGATAACCGATACATTTCAGCTCCTAAAGACCGATACCGATTACTGATAACCTATAACACACATGCAGTCGTGCTCAGTCATTAATGCCCTCCACTTAAAGAAAAGGCTAAATTCACAATAGTAAATCAAATAACAAGAAATTAAAGAAACTAATAATAAATAAAAATTTACAAAATTAAAATTTTGTGAACTAAGATATCGCTTTTGAATTGTGGTTGGAAATGACGATTGAAAAAAATAACAGACACATTAGAGCACCTTTCCTATTAACAACGGACCAAAATAGCTGTCACCAGGTGCTGACGTCTTTATGAACACTACAGAAACCTTCAGAGACCCATCATGTTTGTTTACTTATTTTTTTTTTGTGTGTTGTTTTTAACATTTATTTTGAACCACAATTCAAAATCAATGTCATTATTTTCATAGAATTTTTATTTATTATTACTTTTGTCAATTTCAACTTATTTCACTGACAGCTGATTTTTTTCCTACTTTAACTGGATGGTATGAATAACTTTGAGGACGACTGTATAAGTACCTACAGTCATCATGACATCAAAACTATTAAGATCAAAAAGACTTTTTAACCTTAAACTGAGATTTTCAACTTCAGCATGTCCGATCTTAAAAATTCTAACTGTATGAAAGTACAACCATTTTTCTAGAAAAATTATATTTAGCCTAAAAATAATTATTAAATAAATTTTTACGGGTTCGATAATGGCATTATATTTACGTCTATAAGCCAATACACGCCACCATTGCGGGTTGCCAAATACGATCTCTGTGTGGAAACAATATTTTGATCATAGTCAGGCTTGTACAGGGGAAAACCATGGACACGGCGAGTGAAGCCGCTGCTTCAGAGCCCTGGAGATATTGTTATCTGTTTCTGAGGATGAGTGACCTGAGAAGAGCAAAACCTGGAGTAAATTTAGGTGAAGACTTCACTAAATGGTGTGTTCAGAGAAAGCGCGATTTGGGCGTCAAGGGCGTTAGGTTTACATGCAAAGTCAATGGCTGACGCGCATCGGGGAGGCGTCGAAAAACCTCGAAAAACCATCGAGGCGCGTTCTGTCTTGACGTGCGTTACGCGCGTCGCGGGCATCAGATGCCGGAGTTGGAAAATCTGAACTTTGGCGTCTTGACGCGGGGCGGCGACCAATCAGAGCGAGTCATGACACAGACACACTTTTTCTGACAGGAGAGGAAACACGCAGAAAAACCAGGGGAATCTCCTCTCTATCTGAAGACAGAGGAGGATAAACTGTGATCTGTGTCCGGTCCCGGTTTCTGAACGGTGGTTTGATGACCTGCTGTCCTGATGGGATGTACTGGGCTGATAATGCTGCCCCGCATCGGGACAGCGGGACGTTAAACTGGGCCGGATCAGACGGCTGAAAGTGCCGCTCGCCAGCAGCTCCTGGAGTAAATGATGAAACTCATCACAATCAGAACACCTGGAATCATTTTGTGGACCGGACACAGCGCAGAGATGTCCGATGATGACGTTCCCTGCTTTATTTATCACATAAAGCTGAGCCGCTCTCTCTCCTGCACCTGCCATGGTGCAGAAAGACCGATAAAGGAAAAAGAGAAAGCAGAGGCTCCTGCCACGGCGCGGCGAACACGGCTTGGCTGGACATCTCTCGCCGCGCGTCAGGGGCGTCAAGACGCTGGAAATCAAGCGTCTGACTTTTTAGTGACCAAGCGTCCAACTTTGGGCGTCAGGCGCGATTTTGACGCCCAAATCGCGCGTGGTCTGAACACACCGTAAATGGACCCACATAAACATTTTCCACGGAGTCAAAACACGGAAATGGTGACTTTCCTGCTGGATCGGTAAGCTAGCTTGTTTGCTAACGTGGCTAACGTTAGTTGTCAGTTATAAACTCCTCTGTGTTACTTGTTGAAAATGCTGCAGGCTGTTGGTCACTTGCGTATCGGCAGTGAGTCTGGCATCCCAGCAGCTGGAGTTGTTTTTCTGCCGTTGCAACTAAAACCTAGACACACGTGATGTCGCTGTTCTGTCCGTGTTCCACATTCAACCTTTAAATCTGTGCGCAAGCGTTATACATTAAAACTTATTTACGTTTTACCCCATTTTTCAGTCAACTGAATCTACTGTATTTTAGTCGACTATGATATAATATAATTTTGCAGACTAAAACTAACTGAATTAAGATGAAGAAATTATGACTACAACGAAACAACATTTCAGTCAAAAGACGATGACAAAAACTAAATCAAGTTTGCTGTGAAAATGACCACAGGTCAGTAAGTTAGCTTCATCTTAAAGAGTTACGTCAGGATCCACTCGGCATCTCAGTCAGGATTAGTTCTCCTTCTGTGTCGGCCTTCTCGGGGCAAATCATGCTGCATGTAAACAGCAGACCACAAACCACCAGATTTGTTTTGGTGAAGGAGGATTTGTGGGGTTGTCTCCTACCAGCTCATTCATACGACACACGCCTGATTAACTCTCTAAACAATTTCTTGTATCGATATGTTGAAATTGAGCACAAGTGCCAGAATTTTATAACTTTTTTTGGTGCTTAAATTGGACCGTTCCAGCTTTCGAATGTTAAATTCATGTCAGTGTCAGATTTGGACGGGAACAGAAGCTTGTCAAAACTGTGCATATCTTCCTTCCTCGTTTCCTTTTTTTTTGCCCTTCCTCTCCTCTCCTGGTTTCCATTCTCTCTGCTTCCTCTCTCCCCCCTCCCTCCCTCCTCTCGGTGGTGTAGACAGAGAGAGGAGGAGGAGGAAAGAGGGCAGGAAGCGGGGACAAAGCGGGCCAAGGCCACAGAAAGGCGGACTCCCGCCGAGCCAAAGAGGCGGCTGACACGCTGTACATTCAGCCGCCGCTAACTGGCCATTAATGAGGTCAGCATCGCAGGAAAACTCCCCTCCTGTACAACAAAATCGGAAATAAATCTAATGGGTGCCACAGCTGTGACAAATCCAGAAGGAAAAAAAAAGCATCTTCGATATGCATGACAAAAAAAAAAAAAAAAAAGGTTTTGAATTTGGAGGAAATTATACTGCCCATTAGCAACCTGAGGCTAAACATATCATGCTAAAAACAAGACTCAGTTAAAAAAAACACTCAGATAAAGTGAAACAGCTGCTGCGTTTCCCTCCGATTCAAACGGCGGCCAAGCTTCGGGCCTGAGAGCAGCAGCTGGGGTCCGCTCAGTCGCCGAGAAACCGCAAATACCGGCGAGCGAAAGTCTCTCATCACACGCTGATTTAGCCCAAAGTCAGCACATTTACATCGCTTCACAAGTCTTCTTTCTATAACTCCAAAATAAAATGTCAAATTCAGGAGCAGATTAGACGACTCCTTTTAAAATAATCATTTTCCTGCAAAACGGTTAAAAAACCAACAACAACGAAAAAAGCAGCAGCTGTTTGTGTCCGTCCTGCCTCCAACAGCAGCGGCATCTTCATCTCCTGCTGTCTCTTTCAGGATTTCTGCTTTACTTCCTCACAAAAACACCCAAACAACAACAAAAAAACCCTCCAGACAATTATTTTAAGGCCTAAATCTCTAAAAAAACACAACAACAAAGCTGAAAGCTGTTTGTGTCCAGCTCATCTTCACCTCCACAAACGCACAACACATGGTGATGCTGGCTTTATTTATTTATTTCCTACAATGTATCTACAGTCATCCTCAAAATTATTCATACCCTCCAGTTAAAGAAGGAAAAAAAAATGCTGTCAATGAAATAAGCAGAAATTGACAAAAGTAATTATAAATAAAAATTCTATAAAAATTATCGTATTGATTTTGAATTGTGGTTTGAAAGAAATATTAAAAACAAACACACAAAAAATAAAACAAATAAACAAGCATGATGGGGCTACAAAGCTAAAGTTCTGTTTGTTTGTTTTTTCTAATTATTATTTCCAACCACAATTCAAAAGCAATATTTTATTTCTCTAAATTATAATTTTGTAAATTTTTATTTAATATAACTTTCTTTAGTTTCTTGTTATTTGATTTTCTATTGTAAATTTAGTCTTTTCTTTCATTGAAGGGTATGAATATTTTGAGGACGACTGTATATTTTCTTATTGCCACAAACTCACATCTATGAACCCAAAATGTGCAAAAACACACACTCAACTCAACGACAATACCCGGGGAAATAATAATAATACAAAAGCATTTTATCACTTACTGAGGATGGCAAGCCGGGAGGGACCTTCCGCACTTTTTTTGTGTGAATTTCTGTAAAACAAAAGAAACAACAAAATAATGAATCAATGAATCAGGGTTTACTAGGCCAAGAGGCCTTTTTTTTCTTGTAAAAGAAGGTTCCTGCTGTATTTGCCTGAATTCAATCGAGCCAGGGGAAGAGGAGGAGGAGGAGGAGGAGGAGGAGGAGGAGGAGGAGGGCAGAGGAAAGAGCGAGGCCACTTTTCCCACCGCCATCAATATATTTACAAAGACAGCTTTCACTGCAAACAAGCGCGACACAATCAGATGCAGAAAGCAAAAAGACACCGCACTAAAAAAGGACGGGGCTGATGGAGGGAGGGCAGCTCTCACATGTTTGTATTATTATTTTTTTTTTCAGGGTTTCTTCTCAAGGGGAGCGAGGCGGCGGTCTATTATCGTGGAAGGTGAGACTTTGATGGAAAAATGAAAGTGCATCTCTTTTGGAAATTGGCCCGCAGTTGCCGTGTAAGTCTGCGTGTGTGCTCGTGTCCTCTCAAGGCTAACGCTACCAAGGCTGCGCTGGGGACACTTTTGTCCCGGTCTTTCAAAGACTGGCCTGTACATCCTTTTAGAAAGCACAAACACACACGAAGAGACAGGGGATACTGCTGCAGCTTCAGACGATGAACCGGCTAATGATTACAAACACACACCTTACTTTTACTGCCCATACACATCGTTGATTACTCAGAGGGAAATTAAAAATTCAGATCTCAAAAGCCAAAAAAATAAGATTTTTTAACCATACAACACCCAAACTTTGGTTTATATAAAATATATAATCCTCACAATTATTCATACCTTCCAATTAAGACAATAGTAATTCACAATAGTAATCCAAATAAGAATGAAAATAATAATAAATAAAAATTCACAAAAATATATTTTAGTGAAATAAAATATAGCTTTTGAAATGTGTGTGGAAATAATAATTAGAAAAAACAAACAAACAAATTTTTAGCTTCAGAGGCCCATCATGTTTGTTTACTTGTTTTAATTTATGAGTGTTTGTTTTTAATATTTCTGTTAAACTACAATTCAAAATCAATGTCATGATTTTCGTAGAATTTTTATTTATTATTACTTTTGTCAATTTTATCTTATTTCACTGACAGCTGATTTTTTCCTTCTTTAATAGGAGGGTTGGAAAAATGTTTGAGGACAACTGTATATTTTAACCCTTTACAGTTTTCATTAATATTTTTTTTCTGTTCCTTTTGACAACAAGAACAATGGTCAAAGACTTTTTTTCTTTTGCAAATACTTGAGGTGGCAATGAAAAAAATAATAAAACTAAAATAAAGGTAAAAAATGGGCTAAAACAAACAAAAAAGAAACAAACAAAAAACTTAATAACCCAAACCAAGTAATACAGATGGCTCATACAGGTTTATAATAACATTATCATGGTATTAGTGGTGTAGACATACTCAAGTTTATTCATACCCTCCAATTAAAGGACTAAAAAGTCAGCTGTCAGTGAAATAAGCTGAAATTGACAAAAGTAATAATAAATAAAAATTGATAAAAACAATGACATTGATTTTGAATTGTGGTTCAAGAATAAATAAAACATGATGGAGCTTCTGAAACAACACTTTGCGGAAGTCACTGCATTAAAGTGTTTTCTGTAACGTCCAGTCAGACTTCTGCACCTGTTGACATGAAAATTTGTCCATGAGCAAGGTGCTCTAATTTATCTGCGAAATTTTTTAAATTATGCTTTTCAACCACGATTCAAAAGCAACATTTTGTTTCACTAAATTATAATTTAGCATTTTTAAAATGTATTATCAATTTTTTGAATATCTGTTGTGAATGTAGTCTTTTATTTATTGCGAGGGTCAGAATAAATTAAAAGGACAAATTGTCTTATTTTTCTGTTGTGGCAGCTCTGGATAGCAGCTGTAAGTATCCACGTTTGTGTGCAAGAAGTTTCTGTTGCACAAAATGAAGTATTATGGTGCAGACAACCCACTGTGTGATGTCTTCGTGTGTGGATGCAGGTTCCAGAAGACTAAAGCATTGCATTTACTTTAACCTCAAGTATGATTTTGTCATTATGATGTGGTTTCTGCCAATTTAACAGCTCATTGAAAACAAAGATTGTTCAAAAAGAATCAATATTGAATCATGAAACTGTTTCAGCACCTTCAGGACTTTGGATTAAACTAAAAATGTATCTAAAGACATTAAAGGAATTTTTTTTAATAAGCTTAAACTATCAGATAATGTTACATTCCTAATATAATGTTGCTTAATAGCTAAAAATGTGCCTAGTTAAAAGAAAATATATCAGTTTCAGATTTACAAAATCCACTAAATAGCAAAAATGACTAAAAAACCGAAGATATTTTCATTCTAAATAATTGAATTGTGACATGAAATCTCATAAAAACCCCCAAACTGGTTTCATTGTCTTCTTATTGGTCTTTAATAGCTTTTCACCTGTTGGAAATAAAACCAACAAAGGCTCCCTTTAATAACAAACAGTAACAACAACAACAAATCCACTCTTTGTAACTGTTAATCTAAAGCTTGAACAGGTTTAATGTCCAACATCCTGACTGGTGATTAAACGAAAATCCTGCCGAGTCATTCTGCCTCATGCCTGATTAGATCATCACCTAACAACAAAAAAATAGAAAATAAAAACTCAAAAATCAGCAGCAGTGTTGCTTTTTACAGTAGTTTTGTGGGGTTAGTTTTCAAAAAAAGTTTTTTTTGTTGTGTAAATAGTGTGTGAGTATTCTAAAGTAAAACCTGAGCTGACGCAGCGGCAGCAGAGGAAGATGATGATAGCATAAACGGACAAGAAACACACTTAACTTCAGATTTCTAATCAGCTTAATCGTTTCATCCTGTCTGTCTGTGTGTGTGTGTTTGTTTGTTTGTCACATGCTTCTTAATACAATCAGCAAAGTTTCATCTGATCCATTCCAGCAGCTATCGGGGAGATTTTCATTTCCACCTTGACAGAACTGAAGGTTTCAAAGACAACGGAAATAAGCCAAATGCCAAAGAACTGATTCATTGGGTCAACTCAATTAAATTGAGGCCAGTTTTTCCACCGAATAAATATATGTAGGGTGAACTCAAAGATCCATTCATGCAACGTAATGTGATTGAGTTATATTGTACTATGTTATTATTGAGTCCGACACATTTTTATTCAATTGCTTTAAATGGAAATAATCACATTTAATAAATGTAAATGATTCATATTATTTCAGCACAAAATAATGATGTTCAGTGGAGTTAAACGACTTACACTGCCTTGATAAAAGGTTTTTAGGTTTAATTCGCTCAATTTAAACAAATTAATTGGGGGTAAAGGTTGATATGATGCAATCAGATCCAGTCATGATTTTAAAAGACGTCTAAATGACAAAAGTTTGTCTTAAGTCAGGATCTTGCTGACTTCTTCAAGCAGTTGGTGTAGATAAGCTCACCTATTACATAGAATAAGGGTTACATTGCCAATGCTTGGACATAAAATATCACATATCATGGGATTACATGGACATTTAACCCCCAGTGCAGAAAATAACAGAGTACCGCAATGCATGAAGGGAAATATGTAAAGAAGCCCATCAAACTAATCAAATTTGAGTTGAATGTTTGCTGTGATAGTAATATTTAATCGCTAAATTTGTGTAAAATAAATTAAATCTCAGTGTGACGACTTTAAGAGGGGCTTGAATCAGTTTTTTGGGTGGAGTGTGTGAAATTTAGGGTCGCTTTTGTTCATTTTGTGTCTTTCCACGTGAATATCCGTGTGTGTGTTGAACGTTGTGTGTGTGCCGGCAGCTTCTTACCCATGGTGTCCAGAGGCAGCGCTCTCCTCCTTGGGTTGGAGCTGTAGTGCTGATAGAACTGACCGGCCGGCTTGGTGGGCGACGACGCGCCGGGGCTCCCCAGACCCAACTCACCACCCAGTATCGACTGGTCGGAGACAAAAACACAGCGTGTTACTACAGCTGAGGATCAGGCTGTCATCCAGAGGTGTTCACACACAAACGGAGGAGAGTACGAGAACAAAACTGGGTTAGAAAACACAAAACCGGTCAGAAATTTGGAGTTTCATTTTCCTAAAAAGCATCAGATATTTCTGGCTTCTGCTGGTTCATAAAGATTTTACACATATTGAAGTAAACTATAATTTTTGAGGGATAATAACCAGATAACTACAGTAATGGAGCATTTATTTAATACTTTTTTTTTTAAAAAAAGAGAAAAAAACTAACTGAAAATGTTGAAAACATCTAAAATAACATTATAATGGAGATTTTTAAACAAAATATTGGAAGTAATTGCAAAAAAAGGCATTAAAAGAATAAATGTTGGCAATGAATGGTAAGAGAGTGGCTGTGTGTGTGTGTGTGTGTGTGCTTGTGGGGGGGTTGGATACGGTGGGAATGTCATCATGGATGAATGTTTGAGATGTTGGAAAACTGATCAGAATGTCAATTAATGATCCAAACCTGCTGCGTATCTTTGAAGGTAAAAGGAAATAACCGGACGTACAAACGAGACGTCGTTAAGAGTATTTACAGAAATACATGAGCCACGACATGAACCCCGTCAGCCTCAGTCACGATGAAATAAAAATCAATAAAAGCATACAAATGTTCATATACACACTATAATCTCTGAGGTAAACACTGACATCCCAGCAGACCCTGAACTGGGATGAAAAGTCTGCTGGACATTCCCAGTCTTGTGGATGATATGATCATAGATCTGACCTGTTTTCCAGGACAGATCAATGACCTAAACTACTGATAGAAACTAAAATGTTAAATATAATCTGGAATTCTCTCAGAAATTATCTCCATTTCTTGTTATATACATCAAAGATCCGCTAGGAAACTTTCGTACACATGCATCATAGATGTTCCTACTGGGACTGGATTGATTTCCAGTATTTACTCCAGAGTTATCATCAGTAATGGATTGACCGATACATCAGCTGGCCGATATTTTAGGCTGATATTTGTGATTTTTTTTTTTTTGCTAGTATTGGCATCGGCCAATACATTGGGTGTGTTGGCCAATACCCCCCCCCCCCCCCCTTGGCATAATTTCCAGACTTTTCTTTATATTTATCATAAGTTTAATGTTTCTAGTTAATGGCCGCGTTTCCCAGATTAGTTAAGACACTCTTAACGCTGAGGTCCTTCTTAAGTCACTTCTTAAAGGTGCCTTGTTTGGACGTTGCGTTTCCCAGATGCGCTCTTAACTCAGGAGCTTCTTTATTTTCAGGAGCGGCCAGACCCACTCTTTCGAACCTTCTTTAACGTTCCCCCTGCTAAGGGAACAACAGGCCCATCTACTGGTCACTTTTGGAAACGACACTATTTCCCATGAAAAAAAAAGTAGAAAATGGAAATTATTAAAAATGGACCTATTCACGGATCAGTTGTTGTATTTTGAGTCATGTTTTCTCACTCATGTCATAATGTCAATCATCTATGATGGAAGAAAACTGTAGTTACCGAGTGAATGACAGAAAATATTGTGGTTAAGTTTAATCATTATGGCAAGATAGGCCTCCCTATACTTAGCTTACGTTAGATAAGCTGTGGGTATCAACCACAGAAACAAAAACATTGCGGTAGGAATTGTACGCAAATTATACGCAATCTATGAGGACTCACGTCATATTTACGCATTTGTCAGCTGTTCATGATGAGATGCACCTGCTTCGCTCAATAAAAGCATGGCCATTTACGCATACCCATATCAGACCCATCATGGCTGCTTTCACAGACAAATTTTGGTACCCCCAAACCAAACCACCCCAGTCACCAAACCACCCTCGGGTGACACTGTGATATTGTACTATGCTTTTATGTACCCCCGACCAGCATTTCGGTCCTCTGACTACCTGTCGCTGTCAGACCTCAGCTATTCAAAGGTCATGTTAAAAATCATAGGTGGCACTGGGCAGTGATTCAAAAATAGCAAACACAACCTCTCAGTGTAATATGTGGAGCATTCCCATTACTTTGCGTTTACGCAGGCCTTTGAAGAATTGGGCACGAGTGAGTGGCAGAACAAGCCATTCTTTATTAAGTCACGTCAACCATTTGCGGGATTACTGTTTGTTGAATGCACGTGCGTCATCCTGGACGCACACTTTACGCACCAGATACAGTATGTCGCCCATTTACCAAATGCTGCCATGTGGAGCTCATTTAACATAAGATGTGTGTAGGTGATTACATCCTCCAAGATTTCCCCAGACAACAGTAACCCGACAAAAAGTTTTTGAAAGTTTGGTGCATATCGTTTTTGGCTGAAGCTTGTCAGGAGTTCCAGGAGTTGATCTATTTTTTTGCGAACAAGAAAATGTTACCCTTTTTCAGTGTTTCAATCACCTAGCCACCGTTTCCCGATTCTACTACTGAGCATCGATATGACACACACGCACGTTTCAGGAATCCTCTTGGCGGGGTTCCCTTCAGCCATTACGTCAACAAATAGCGTCAGAATGACCATTATTTATAGGGCATCTGTAAATTTCCAATCGCCTACACCTGTTTAGCACAATTTGGCCAATTACACAATATACAATGAGCTTTTCAATGAATATTTGCAATCACTGGTAATCACATGCATATTTTTAACAGTTTGTCTTCTTGCACAAACACATAAACGTATAAATGGGCTCAATATCAGCGTCGGAAAATAACCTCCACACTAAATGAATGGTGTTGATCGATATACCTGACCTCGACTGCTTTTTTTTTTTCAGCACCCCCGGAAGTGGATAGCTTCTGTTAGGACCTTCTTAAGATGTAGCGTAGCAAAGACGTTTCTCAGGAAATAAGAACGCGCGAAAGAAGCAATCTGGGAAACGGGCGTATCTTTGCGATCCTTTGTTGGGAAGAGCTTCCTTGAGGCCTTCTTTAATCCAAAGAAGAATCTTAACTGGGAAACGCGGCCAATATCTGTTTAAAGTGCAATTTTTTTTTTATATATATAAAAAGATACACCAAATATTTCCAAAAACACAAAACAAAACCTGGAGAATGGCCGCGTTTCCCAGATTAGTTAAGACACTCTTAACGCTGAGGTCCTTCTTAAGTCACTTCTTAAAGGTGCCTTGTTTGGACGTTGCGTTTCCCAGATGCGCTCTTAACTCAGGAGCTTCTTTATTTTCAGGAGCGGCCAGACCCACTCTTTCGAACCTTCTTTAACGTTCCCCCCCTGCTAAGGGAACAACAGGCCCATCTACTGGTCACTTTTGGAAACGACACTATTTCCCGTGAAAAAAAAAGTAGAAAATGGAAATTATTAAAAATGGACCTATTCACGGATCAGTTGTTGTATTGAGTCATGTTTTCTCACTCATGTCATAATGTCAATCATCTATGATGGAAGAAAACTGTAGTTACCGAGTGAATGACAGAAAATATTGTGGTTAAGTTTAATCATTATGGCAAGATAGGCCTCCCCATACTTAGCTTATGTTAGATAAAGCTGTGGGTATCAACCACAGAAACAAAAACATTGCGGTAGGAATTGTACGCAAATTATACGCAATCTATGAGGACTCACGTCATATTTACGCATTTGTCAGCTGTTCATGATGAGATGCACCTGCTTCGCTCAATAAAAGCATGGCCATTTACGCATACCCATATCAGACCCGCATCAGATGTCTGTGCAGAGAACCAAACCAAACCACCCCCAAACCAAACCCCCCCCTCCAGTCACCAAACCACCCCCTCCGGCCACACTTTGATATTGAACTATAAAACACTTCAGTACCACCCGAACCACCTATTTAGGTCCCCCTGACTACCTTTCTCTGCCAACCTCAGCACAAAGGTCATGTTAAAAATCATAGGTGGCACTGGGCAGTGATTCAAAAATGGCAAACACAACCTCTCAGTGTTATATGTGGAGCATTCCCATTACTTTGCGTTTACGCAGGCCTTTGAAGAATTGGGCACGAGTGAGTGGCAGAACAAGCCATTCTTTATTAAGTCACGTCAACCATTTGCGGGATTACTGTTTGTTGAATGCACGTGCGTCATCCTGGACGCACACTTTACGCACCAGATACAGTATGTCGCCCATTTACCAAATGCTGCCATGTGGAGCTCATTTAACATAAGATGTGTGTAGGTGATTACATCCTCCAAGATTTCCCCAGACAACAGTAACCCGACAAAAAGTTTTTGAAAGTTTGGTGCATATCGTTTTTGGCTGAAGCTTGTCAGGAGTTCCAGGAGTTGATCTATTTTTTTGCGAACAAGAAAATGTTACCCTTTTTCAGTGTTTCAATCACCTAGCCACCGTTTCCCGATTCTACTACTGAGCATCGATATGACACACACGCACGTTTCAGGAATCCTCTTGGCGGGGTTCCCTTCAGCCATTACGTCAACAAATAGCATCAGAATGACCATTATTTATAGGGCATCTGTAAATTTCCAATCGCCTACACCTGTTTAGCACAATTTGGCCAATTACACAATATACAATGAGCTTTTCAATGAATATTTGCAATCACTGGTAATCACATGCATATTTTTAACAGTTTGTCTTCTTGCACAAACACATAAACGTATAAATGGGCTCAATATCAGCGTCGGAAAATAACCTCCACACTAAATGAATGGTGTCGATCGGTATACCTGACCTCGATTGCTTTTTTTTCAGCACCCCCCGGAAGTGGATAGCTTCTGTTAGGACCTTCTTAAGATGTAGCGTAGCAAAGACGTTTCTCAGGAAATAAGAACGCGCGAAAGAAGCAATCTGGGAAACGGGCGTATCTTTGCGATCCTTTGTTGGGAAGAGCTTCCTTGAGGCCTTCTTTAATCCAAAGAAGAATCTTAACTGGGAAACGCGGCCAATACCCGATACCGATCCGATACTACTATTGAATAAATGAACCGTATACCTTGCCATGTGAGTGACGGCATCAAGCTGGACATAAACATTTAGTCTTGTTAAAAAAGGTGATAAATTAACACCGATATAAATGTACTTCATTTTATTTATTAACAAATAAAGTGTGCATTTCTTATGATATTGATAAAAACAGAAATGATTGGATCGGCCGCATTCATCCGATATCTAATCCAGGTAATTTGTCAGTATCGGGCCGATATTTGATCTCGGTATCAGATCGGTGCATCTCTAATATTTAACTGAAGTGCTTTCTTTCTTCTTTTAGATTAAGAGTTTAAAATGAGCTTTTCTTGTGTCCTTCATTATATTAATTTGGGGGTCAAATGCAGTATCGGCCTCAAATATCAGCCCCAAATATTTGGCAGGTTGTATCAGCTGATAAGAAAATATCGCTATCAGTATCGGTTCTAAGAATTGGTGTTGGTCGATTCTAATTATCAGCAAAGGTATTACCAATAACATTATTACTGTTATAAATGGTAAGTTTTCTCTTTTTTCTTTTTTTGGGGGGGTCATCAAGAACTTAAAAAATTGTACAAAAAAAACCTTAAACTATTTTCAATCATGTTAATTAAATCAAGTCAAAATACCATCATTGAGTTTTTAGATTTAGTTTATTTAGTTTATTATCAACTGGATCATGGATAACGACCCCCTCAGCTCCAGCCTGTTGATGAAAGCACTTAAGTCATCTGTTAAATGAGCAGACGGCAGCAGATAAAAACGCTTAACTCAAGAAGGTTTAGACTTTAAAAGAGTGAAATGATCTCCCGCTGCAGTGAGACAGACGAAACTGGAAAGAAGCATTGATATCTACTTAATAAGGGACTTGGAACGAGTCTGTCATCATTTGTTTTAAAATATTTTACACTTGTCTAAAGCCTACTTTTTTATTTCAGGAAATCTAACCATGTGAAACCATCTTACATTATTTCACTTGTCTGCTGTCTAAATTTTCTCAAATTGAATGAGTTTTTGGGCATATTTTTGTCAGCTAAACTTTGCAGTGAATTGGGAATTGAATGGAATTGGAAACCGAATTGAACTTGGGAGGCATTGAAATGTGTTTTCACAGCTAAACTTGGGTATAGAAGATATAATATTTCAAACTGTGTACAAAATAAGCTATTTCAAAATTTAAAAACATTAAAGGTACAGTATGTAAAAAATCAAAGGTCAATGGCAGAAAAATGTGATATATAATTCAAAACTGTGTTTCTATTGATGTGTAATCGCTGCACTGGAATAGCTGTTATATGTTTATTTTCTTTGAATGAGTCATTTATATCTACTTGCTGGGCGGTGCATATATTGAGGCAGCCATATTTGTTCCACCATTTTTACTACAGTGTCCCTGAATGGACAACATAATGTGTGTGAAGTAAGAACCCGCTGAACTGTCAAACTGCTGTACCAGCTTTGTTTAATGGGAGTTAGAGCACTGTTTGGGGTAAGTAATGCCTTAAAAAACATGAAAGTATTTACTCATAGTACAGTCATAGCTACACCTGAGACCACTGGATCCACTCACAGATGAAAACTTATCTATGTCTGGGAGAATTTTGACCACTAACAGCCACCATACGTTCACTACTGTGCTTAGAATATGAAGTCATTTGAAAGTTACTTTCTTCCAATACCCATCTTTACCACAATATGTCAGTAATTCTTAGATACTGTACCTTTAAAAGTACTGTAACATGTAGACTCTTAATTAGAAAATAGTGGATTTAATAGTTACATAGTTATGCTTTAATCAGTTTTGGCCAGGGATGATTTTTATTCTTTTTCTACTTTCTATGTTGAAGTTGAAATCTAACTAAATGCATTTGGTCAGACAATGATAGAACTAGAGTTTAAAGCTTCAGTTGTCCAGTAAAATTCATTAAAATGAAGAAAAGGTTACTTTTTGGGGACATTTTTGTCATGTGATTAAAATGCCATTAATTGAGATGAATTCATTACAACGCCTCTAAGTAATTGGATTATTTTTTTTATTCAAGTCCCACCCTGAGTTATCATATGTTTCATTTGACTTTTTACAAGATATTTGATTTAACATTAGTATGCTTCATGCTTTTACAACTAACAATCACGTGACGTGAAACTATCCTAGAATATCTCTCCTAACTTCTCAAACTGAGTGGGTTAGTTTGGGGATATTTTTGTCAGCTAAACGTTGCAGTATATTGGGAATCAAATGGAATTGGAAACTGAACTGTTCTTGGGAGGCATTGAAACAAGTTTTCACAGCTGTGAAAGATATAACGTGATTTCAAACTGTGTAACATAAGCAATTTTAACATTTAGTAAGTAGAAAATGAAAAATATATTCAAAACATGATGAATAATCTCTCACATTCTGCTAGATATCTGTTTAAAAACAAGATTAAAAAGACTTTTTGAGTGAGTCGAAGGTTGTAAGACTAGATAGACTAGCCAAGACTAGACTTTTATGCATATTCTCACAAAAAAAACAACTTTTCATTAGATTTTTTAAACAAAAACTGAAAGTGAAAACACCTTCAGATAGATGAATATCTCTGCATCATATCTGCTTCGGTGTTAAACATCAGGAAGTCATTTCCTACTCCCCCCGTACCAACAAAGTCTCAAAGACACCTGAAAGCAAGCAGATATGAGGAAACAAGGTTTGCGAAGGTCTTTACCTCGGCGACGGGGACCTCATGGTGTCCGGCGTGGAGACGTCCACCTCCGCGGCTCTGCCTAACTTTCCCTCTACGCCGCCGTTTCCCCTCCTCTCAGAAAGCTCTGTTTACGCCTCAAACTTAGCAAACTGCTCACACATTGTCAAGCTAATTAAGTTCAATGATTTCAGCAGCAACAAGTGGCATCTGGGCTGACTCGGAGGGGGGGGGAGCCCGGGAACAAAAAGACAGACAGCAGGATGGAGGATGGATTTTTTTTTTGTAAGTGGCACAAAAAGTTTGAGGAGGAAAAGGAGGTGAAAAAGAAGCCGCCTCCTCCCCCTCCTTCAGATAGACTCCTCCATCACTCTGTTAACGTGTGGATTTTTTCCCAGCTCCTCGTTAAGTAATTAGTGTGCGGTGCATTTCACGCGGAGGACGGGGGAGTGTGTTTAGAGGTTTTAGAGGTGGGGGTTATGGGATGTTTTTTTTTTTTTTTTTTTTTTGCCGTAATCTGAATTCTGATCAGCGAGCCTGTCTTCTCCATGGCTGGAAAACAAAAGTTAGCTTGGCACCGGAGGGCCAAGGAGACTTTTCTCATGCTAAACAGGGCCTAAGTAGGCCAATTACAAGGCCAGCCTCGGCCTCAGAGCCTTTCTGCAGCTTAAAACAAAAGGGCCCTTGTCTTAAATAAAGTCAGTGGCACACAGAGAGGGAGAGGGAGTCAGACACAAAGGCACACAGTCACACTGGTTTCAGTCATCCTGCTCCATCCAGAAGGGTTTCAGTGTGTGTGTGTGTGTGTGTGTGTGTGTGTGTGTGTGTGTGTCGTCGGGGCTAAAAGGAGGTTCCCACTAAAACAAAAAAAGGGTCTCATTGATTGTGGTCGCTTTTCTTTCTTTTCTGCTCTTTTTTTTTTTTTCTTGTTTAAGCATCAAGCCAGTCCGGCCCGTCGCCCTGGCAACTAGACAAACTGGAGGAGAAGGAAAGTAGATGTCTGCCTGTCTCGCTGTCTGTGTCTCTCTACCTGTCTGTCTTCTGTTTTATTTTAGTCTAGAAAGGCATGAAACAAAGTGGCTTTGACTTTTAACCCCGTAGTTGGGGTCTAAAGTTATCCTGGAGAGGAGGAAACCAGGTGAAGCATTTAATTAGCATCTGTGTTGTTCCTCTGAACCTGGTCTGCGTTGTCCTAGTCCTAATCTATCTATCCATCCATCATCCACCCATCCATGGTTAGGATAGACCGATATATTGGCCGGAGATATTTTAGGGGCGTATATCTGTGTTTTTTGCTGGTATTGGCCGATATGTCTGGTGTGTTTATATATATCTATATACCAATTTATATATATATATATATATATATATATATATATATATATATATATATATATATAAACAGTCGTCCTCAAAATATCCATAACTTCCAAGTAAAGAAAAGGCTAAATTCACAACAGTTAATCAGATAACAGGAAACTAAAGAAATTACTAAAAAATATAAATTTGCAAAATTATAAATTACTGAAATAAGTTATTGCATTTTAGCTGTGGTTGAAAAAATAATAAATTAAACAAACAAACAAACTGTCCAGGACAAATTAGAGCACCTTTCCCATGTACAGCGGACCAAAATATCTGTCAACAGGTGCAGACGTGTGATTGGACGTTACAGAAAACACTTGAATGCAATGATTGCCCTTAAAATGTTGCTCAACAAAATTTTAACTATGTCGCCCCATCATGCTTGCAGAGGGGGGAGGGGGGGGGGGGGGGCAATATCGAATTTTTTGTGATAATACCGGTAGTTTTTTTGACACCGGTAGAAAATGTAATACCGTGACAACACATGATCACGCATTTTCGGCCTGATGACGTCATTCAATCACACCTCAACCCTGCAGCATCTGTTTCCCCATCATTGACTCAGTCGTCACGGCTATGTTGTTTGTGCCACACAGTCCCGGGAAATAAATAATTTTACATCTAAATTTGTTAACTGAAGCTGCATTGCTGCCTCACCGGAAAGATAAGTTGTCAGAAATCTGCGCTGCATGTGAACGCAGTGGCGACGGGGAGAGAGGCAGAACCTACAGGCAGGTAAACTTCTCCAGCATCTGACAAGCTGATTACGTGTGGAGGACGGACATCTGTGTGTTCTGAAGAATCACAGAACGTCCGGTCCTCCAGGGTGGCCGGCAGCCGACCGGGTCTCGCTCAGTTCCAGCAGCGTCGCGGGTTTGTCCCGACCTTCGCCGCACGTCAACTCTTACCAGCCTTTAACGTAACGTGTGAGATGCGGAGCGTCCGTGAGTGCTGGGATCCGCAAGAAAACAAATGATTAAAATGGCCGTGATCTGCTCCTGAGGCCACACTGGACACAGGCTGGGTGGGAACTGACGGATTAAGCTAATAAATGCTGCTAAATGTTTAGCTACAAGGCAGCTAGCAGCACCACTGCAGCACAAGCTCATGTTAACGTTAGCAGCGTCCAAGAGGTGAGTGGAGCTACATGTGAAGATGATGGACAGAGATGAGCTGCTGAACGTTCCAGATACACGAATGGTTAGTAAGATAAAGGAAGAAGTAGAACTAGCTTACTTGCATGGGCTGATGTTTGGAAATGTCATTCAAGTTGCATTTTACATCTATACCCAGTTTATGTTGCTCAGTATAAATGAAATGAAATGATGATTAAAGTAGTTAAAATGGCAAAACTTGAAACATTTTATCTGTAAAATGCCACATGCAGCAGAATTCGTTTTGTGGATGGCCGGGGGATGGGAATGGGTGCTGGGTGGGCCGCGAGCGAGCCGTCTGCCAACGCCGCTCCTCTGGGCATCGGAGTAATCTTGGGCGCGGCCCCTCGGTCCATGGTGCACGCGGGGGTCGTGCGCCGCCCCGGCGGAAAGCCACTAATAAGGGAAGGGGGGAAAAAAAGTGGGGAGGGGGGAGAGGAGAACGGGAAAAAAAAAAAAAAAAGGGGGGGGGGGGGGAGGGGGGGGGGGGGAGGGGGGGAAAAGAAAGGGGGGGGATACTCGAGTAATCGTTGCAGCCGTAATATTAACACATATGTGTAATAATGTTAATATACTATGACAGTATGGAACTGTAGAGGCTTTATTAAAAGTGGATATCAGTGAAAGGATTTTACAGAAGCTCTGACTTCTCAATAAGACATCAATATTGTCTGTGATATCGTCATCAAGGTATTTTGGAAAATATATCGTGATATTTTTTGGCAATATCGGCAATATTTTTTGGCAATATATATATATATATATATATATATATATATATATGTATATATATTCATACGTATATCTTAGGGCTGTCAGCATTGATGCATTAATTGTGAAAAAAAAAAAAATATTAGTTAAAAAAAATCCATAATACGCTTAATTTTTTTTAATCGCGTTTTAAATTTAAGCCGTTTTGTCCCTTTGACTTATCTGTAGTCAGCCCCTTTGGCCATATTGTGAAGCAGTAAAAAGTGATGGATGAAAAACCACTGTTTTAGACTGTTCTGTTTGACATAAGCGATAATGAGATAGCCTACCAGTGATACATATCACTTGACTGCTGTTATTTCCAGCTAGAAATTTCATGATTGTTTTTCTATTGGTGCTATTGTTTATTTTTAAGTAGCTTTAGAGAGTGGCCTGATATGTTCAATCTCTCAAAGTATGAAAACATTACTTTATTCTTCCTAATATTTAGAACTTAGTCTACATGCACTTTTTTAAATAAAAAAAGATCAAAAAGAAAATTCAATGTGTTCATTTGATTCCCAATGAAGACTATAGTAAAATATACGACATTATGGGCTTAGAGCTGCCTTGATATGCAAAATAACAGAATATTACACATGCAATTCAAACCACGATTAATCACAGTTAACTGTGAAGCTTCTGCGATTAATTGCGATTAAAGGAAATTAATCATTTGACAGCCCTAATATATATATATGTATATGTATATATATATATATATATATACATATGTATGTATATAAAATACATGTATTTGTATCAAACCGTTCAATACAGGTGTGTACCGAACTGTGAGCACAGTGTATCGAATAATTAATTTAATCAACTTGTCTTCTGATGGCGAGCTTTGCGTATATCCAGGTTCGTATACTCGTTCGACTACATTCTTCGCTCGTGTTGGAACAACTTTGGTGTTCATGTTAAGTATGACCTTGATGGTATGCTGTTGTGGACAAAAGTACACGGGTTATAAAAGGCACGAAATTTATTTTTTGTATCGAAAAAATATTGAACTGTGACTGAAAAGTATCAAACTGAACCGAACCTTGAATTTTTGGTATTGTTGCACCGCTAATATGTATGTATTACAAGTTTAACGTTTCTATTTAATGTTTGTTTACAAGTCCGCTGTTTATTTTTTACATATTTATTTGAAGTGCTTTATTCTTTTTTATATTAAAAGAGTTGTAAAATTACTTTTCATTGTGTCTGTCATTATATTAATTTGTGAGTCAAATATCGGCCCCAAATATTGGTAGGCTGTCTCGCCATCGGCTGATGAAGAAATATCAGTATCGACCCGAAAAAATCTGTATCGGTCAATCCCTAATCCATGGTTACATGCTGGACAGGTCATCACCAGGCCAACACCCACCATCGCTCTTTGAGAAATTTTAGAAACACCATTGAACTCATGTTGTGGAGGGAAGCTGGATTACCTGGAGAGAAAAGCAAAGCAAACGCCACTCAGGAAGCCCCTACCTGAAGTTCAATCCAGCTTCCCGTGAGACCACGATGCTAACCACCACACCGCCATGCAGCCTGGGCATCAAAACAGCCTCATCTAAATAATCAGGCTGCACGCGGTCATCCACACAACCATCTGTTAGACAGTCACTGGACTGGCGAGGATGACAAGATCAACTTCAGATGAGCCTTTAGTGGATGTGGAAACCAGGAACTGACTTAAAGTAAACGTCAAAGAGAGACAGAAACCTGTCCGCTCATCACTTTAACTATTTTCAGCAACTTAACACACAGTCATCAACTAGCACAGTAGATCTGATACTTATGTCAACATGCTAGCAGGAGCAAATGCAGGTTTTAACAATAACAGGGAGGTCGGAGCAGATGACAGAGGGCAAACCAAAAAGTTCAGCTGATGTTTGATGAAATAACTCAGACAATGAACAAACCATCATGGTGTATCCTCTGGAGAATTTAGTTAATATCAAACTGAGCCACAGTTCACTAAGGAACTCACAAAAACAATACAGACACACAGTCCCTGAATGCCTGTATTTAGCTGAAATCGGATTTAAAAAAAGTAGTTACAAGGGAAAAAAATCAATAAAAAAAGAGAAAAAGAGTGGAAAAATGTAAATGTCAACTTTATTTACGTAGCACATTTAAAGGCTGATGGCCAACCAAAGCGCTTTACAGAATAAAGGTCAACAATGAATAAAAACAACACAGTTGAAACGGCAAAAATATAAAAGTGACTTTCTTCAGCTGAATAAAATTGAAATTAAATTAAATATAATTACATATTAAATAAACTGTTATATGTTAATAAAAAGATAAACATTAAGTAAATTAAATAAAAATAAATACATAAAAATAAGTGAATAATAATTTTAAAAAAATAGAAAGAAATTTGTTATACAAAGAGAAATCTAAAATAAAGGCCAGAAAAACAGGCATCAAGGGGTTAATGATGGTAAAAGAGCAACGGGTTATTATTGTTGTTGTTATAATAATTTTTTGATTTTTAGTTCCTGATTTTGTTGAATGCAATAAATTTCATTATAGTTTCACTAACTAGGCTATTTACTTTGTTGCACTGATTTCAACCTGTTATATACGTTTGAAATATTTATAGCATAATGTTTTTAAAAATTTGAATATAATAACATATTTCCAACTTAAAAAAAAAAAAACTACCTCATGTATTTCCTCACTTAAGTTTTTGTTTTCCATCAGTATTGTTTTTTTAAGCCTTTAAGTACACAACAGTTGGTATTTGTTGTTTCCGATGCCCACTGTTATTCTTTTTATTAAGTATAAAGAACTTTAATTCTTTATTAAAATAGTCACATAAAGAAATTCTGATCAATAAAACTGCAATAAATACAAATAGACAGATTAAAAAGAAGATCAAAGTAAAAACAAAAGAGATGGAATGCCCTCCATTATTAACTAACCTCCATCAGGGAACAGATAAAAATAGTTAATGTAAGTCTTGAATGTGAGTAAAGCTCGAGTTCAGAAATATAGTCTTATATTTTCTACATTTTACTATATTTACTATATCTTATACATTTTATTTGGATGGTTTGCAAGCCCAAAGCAAACAAAGTATTTCTAAAAATCAATTTGGGATTTAATTAGAGGCCAGTGGAGAGATGCTGTCTAAATTCTGCAACAGCTGCAGGCGGCAGGACAAAAGAAACACAACAACGAAACAGTAGATAGAATGATAAAAGGTCAATAATGAAGAATTTAGCATGCTTTAAATCAATCTATCCAACAGGTGTTGAGATATTTCCACAGCTACAAACCGCTGATCAGAAATAAAACCACATGTACAGCTAATCTCTTCTGCAAACCTGCATTTTTCCCACAATTCCCTGCTGCACGGGGATTTATGAGTTCCTTCATAGCATTATCATTTCAACCAAACACTCCTGTAATAATCGTCTCTTGCCTCTGTTTTACTTATTGTATTTTCTCTGTGTCATTATGCTTGTGTGTGAGAGTGTGTCTGGCTGCGGTACCCAGCTGCTCGCAGAGACGATATTAACTAAGATAGATTACCAGAGAGAGGCGGAAAGGGAGGGAGGGATGCATAGACACGTACAGAAAGAGAGAAGGAAAAAGAAAGCTGAGGACAGACACTCAAAGGAGGAGAGAGAGAGAGATGACGAGCAGAGGAAGGTGGAGAGATGCAGCATGCAGAACAGAGGCAGACATGATTAGAGAAGAATAAAGTCGCTCCCGTGATGGATGGTTGACTTGGTTCAACAAAACCAACATTTCCGAAGTGATTCTATCTCCCTCCTTCTTTCGTTTTTTCTCCATCTCTTCCTCTCCCTCTCAACCCTCCGTCCTCATGTGACTGGGGGAAAAAAGCAAACGCTCACATGTCATCAATTTCCACCATTGCAACCATGAGAGACGGAGAAAGAGGGAGGCAGGAAGAAGTCATTAATTACCAGGAAGTGCTGGCGAGGCAGCGGCGCACCTGTACGCCAGCTTCGCTCCAGCTGACTCGCACACGCACACACACACACACACCCCCCGACACACACTCCTGAGGGAGTCGGGCCCCAAGGCTGCTTCCACGAAGAGCGAAAGCAGCAGCGATGACTGGGAACGCTCTGGACACGCAGATGGAGTGATGGAAGCGTCGGACTGGCTGACGGCAGAATTAGGAAGGTCTTTCCGCGTCTTTTTGCTTAACTTGCTTTCTTTGAGCTGTAACTTGGAATGGGCATAGCGATACCCTGGAGTTGATACTTCAATACCAGCCAGATAAAATATCGAAACTGACACTTTCTTGAGGATTGCGATACCACTGTACAGATAAAGCATGTAATTTGTTGTTGGTATATAAAATTTAGGGATGTTCTATATTGGCTTGTTTTTTTCAACCGATATCCGATATTGTCTAACTCTGACTCTAACATTGTCTAGCTATGCAGACAACTGTGAGGTTGCATCGCTCATATTTTGAGAAATACAACTATATTCTGCTCTGAGAGCAAAGATCCCAAAATGGTCTTAACTCAGCCAGAGGAGTTCATTTTGGACATCGTACTTGTCAGGGTCTCTGTGGTACTGCATGTATTTCAAACTCCATATCAGACTCTGGGTTGAGGACATACAACTCCATAATGCCTGCCACACACGAGAGCTTTCTGCTGAGCTAAAAGTCATTGAAGGCCGTTTGCTTTGCAGATAGTCGCCGTGTGCGCCTGATTTTTGGTGAGTTTCACGCCTCACAAGGCCTTGAGATGAAAATTAAACACATTTGATATTTTTTGCCTCCCGAGGCGAAAAACTCATTGTGTGTTCTCAATTTGAGCTCTCTGCTGAGGGCAGAAGTTGTCGCGACCAATCAAAACGCGACCTGCAGATCACATGATTTCAAGATGGTCTTTCTATATGGACCTGCTTTGTGCACTGGTGCACAGTCATGTTGGAAGAGGAAGGGGCCAGCTCCAAACTGTTGCATGGAATTGTCCAGAATGTCTTGGTATTCTGAAGCATTCAGAGTTCCTTTAACTGGAACTAAGGGACCAAGCCCAGCTCTTGAAAAACAACCCCACACCATAATCCCTCCTCCACCAAACTTTACACTTGGTACGATGCAGTCAGACAAGTACTGTTGTCTTGGCAACTGCCAAACTCAGACTTATCCATCAGATTGTCAGATGGAGAAGTGTGATTTGTCATTCCAGAGACACCTCCACTGCTCTAGAGTCCAGTATTGGCTGCTTTACACCACTGCATCCGGTGCTTTGCATTGCACTTGGTGATGTATGGATGGATGCAGCTGCTCCACCATGGAAACCCATTCCATGAAGCTCTCTGCGCACTGTTCTTGAGCTGATCTGAAGGCCACATGAAGTTCGGAGGTCTGTAGTGACTGACTCTGGAGAAAGTTTGAGACCTCTTCACACGATGCGCTTCAGCATCCGCTGACCCGCTCCGTCAGTTTATGTGGCCGACCACTTCGTGGCTGAGTTGCTGTCGTTCTCAAACACTTCTATTTTCTTATAATACAGCTGACAGCTGACTGTGGAATATTTAGGAGCGATGAAATTTCACGACATGATTTGTTGCACAGGTGGCATCCTATCACTGTTGCACGCTGGAATCCACTGAGCTCCTGAGAGCGACTCATTCTTTCACAAATGTTTGTAAAAACAGTCTGCATGCCGAGCTGCTTCATTTATACTACTGTGGCCATGGAAGTGATTGTAACACCTGATTCCCATCATTTGGATGGGTGAGCAAATACTTTTGGTAATATACTGTAGTATATTTCTTCTGTTGATGTGTGCCATTTTTCTCCAAAGTAATGTGCTCCTGCATAATCTCCACTTTTGTCTTGTTGGTCCAAAGGACATTATTCCAGAAGACGCCACCACTCCAGACAAGACAAACTTGTTCAGTGTTTTTCTAATTGTACTATTATGAACTTTAACATTAGCATGTTAAGTGGGGCCTGGAGAGTACAGTCCATCTGGCCTTGTCTGTAGGCAGGTAGATTTTAAAGGAATACAACACCCACAGAATGATGTGTCTTCATTTTCTACTCACCCTCGTGCTGAGCAAGACTCTGGAGCACTTTTTAAATATCTCAAATACAGCCGGAGATCGGACAGGTTTTCATTTTCCCCCAACTTTCATATAATGGAGTTCAATGGTGCTTGAACCAAAAAGGTCCATAAAAGTCCACAAAAACTTGGCAATATTCCTCCATACTGCTCGCTCAATGTAATCCAAGTGTCCTGAGTGGATAGCGTCCAAAACAGTAGAATACTGCACTTCTTATTTGCATATGCAAATATTTGCACGACACTACGGAAGCCGCAGCCGATGAGATTCGGTGTTTGTTCAGTCGTTCTTTCTTTCTCTTTCTTTCTTTCTTTCTTTCTTTCTTTCTTTCTTTCTTTCTTTCTTTCTTTCTTTCTTTCTTTCTTTCTTTCTTTAAAACCAATAGCCAACCCCTCTTGTGTTTGTCCACAGCTCGTTTGCTCTTAGCACAATGTAAACAGTGACTTTCTTCTTCTAAGCTTGCATTATCGGTAGAGTAGGCGCTGTGTGCCGCGGCTTCCATTGTGCCATGAACTCGCAGGGATGCGCTTCGCTGCAGCAACATGTAGAACTGTTTAAGCTATAAAAATATACTAAATGATGTCGTTTCGAGTAAATTATGGACGCTATCCACTCAGGACACTTGGATTACATTGGACGAGCAGCATGAAGGAATATTGCCAAGTTTTTGTGGACTTTTATGGACCTTTTTGTTTCAAGCACCGGTGAACTCCATTATATTAAAGTTTGGGGAAAACGAAAATGTCTCCAGCTGCATTTGAGATATTAAAAAAGAGCTCCAGATTCTTGCTCCACATGACGGTGAGTAAAAAACGAAGGCATATCATTCTGTGGGTGTTGTATTCCTTTAAAATCTACCTGCCTACAGAAAAAGCCAGGAATCAAGAGAAAAAAGAGAAAATTTCTTGATCTCCAAGTCACTAGTTAAAATTACAGGTACAGTTTCAACCAATCGCATGTTTTAAAGTCTCAGGGGCAGTTTGTGTGTGTTTAGTGCGATGGTAGCCAAAGATGAACCTCAGGGATGCATCACCGCAAACACATGAGCAGCGAGCGATTGCCAATGACGTCTTCCTCCATATTCTACCCAACACACACCCCCCCAAAAATACACACTCCACTTAAACACACCAACCACACAAAACCACACTAAGCAGTTCAAAGCATTTCTCCTTAATTAGCGTTCAACGCTTGGCTTGACAAATAAATAGCGATCATTTAAGAACACTTAGAGAGGAATCAGACAGCACATTACACCTCACAATATCTGGCAGCTTCCTCAGCGCAATTACAAGGATGGGGCGGGGGGGAGAAGGATGGAGAGAAGGAAGAGAGAGGGTGGGAAAGAGATAGAGAGTAAAACAGTTAGAGAACAGGGACAAGAAGAGGAAGTGTTTGATAAAGAAAATAGTAATAAGAAAGGGAGAAAAGAGAAGAAGGGTCAGATAAAGAGGGAAGAAGGGAACAAATGTAGGGGGATATGGAAGGATAGAAGAAAAAAGAGGATTGAATATGACAGGAAGATGGAAAAGAAAGGGAAACTTGGCAAAGAAAAAAGCAGAGGAAGGAAGGAAGGAAGGAAAAGAGAATGAGGAAGGCAAATACAGAAGGAGGCGAGGGCAGAGAGAGAAATAAAAAATGAGAGAAGGAGAGAACGTGGAAGAAGAAAGGGGAGACAAAAATGAATAAATGATAGATGGGGAGACAGATTTATATTTAGAGATGAAAAGAGAGATGAAAGGAGAATGAAAAATAGGCTTCCCTGCGGTGCCATCTTGAACTGATCACTCCCATCATGCCTCAGTCCCAGCTGCCTTCACTTTGTAGTTTTGTGGACGTTTAAGTTGTTATAACCAGGAGAAGACACACACACACACACACACACACGCACACAGCGGAGAGACAAAGCTTCTCCTTTTATTTCAGGGCTTACTATCAAACTTATTTAAACAACTGAGAAAGGGACACCATTCAAACTTTACTCCAAGACAAAGTGAAAGCATGTTTTCATGCTAGCAGCTACATGCTAAATGCTAAACGCTGCTTCAGGAAATCTGGGTTGAAATGAAGCAGGAAACACTTGTTTTACAGAAAGATGTTGAATGAGAAACTATTTACTATGAGATGGTTTGAGGTATCAGAGGATTTCCTGCAAGTGAAAAAATACCACGCAACGTTAGCTTAGAAACATGACGATTCAGTTAGCATCGACTCAAATTCAGTTTTGCCCCGTTTGAACTCAAGCCACCATGTTTAAGTGCTTTAACTCAAAAATACAATCAAGATGTCATGATTGATGGGGTTTCTGTTAAGTTTGTCTTTTGATTTCTCAGATTCTTTGTTTTTGTGGAGTTTGCTGCCTGGTTATTCTGTTTAGCTTTATTTACTGTCTTTGCTGTTCATCTGGTCTTCATTTACTGACTACTACACCTGCTCTTTGTTGTTATCATCTCCCTCATAATAAATAACCAGAGTTTTCCTTTGTTCAGGGCCAAATCCTTGTCATTTCTGGGATTTGAACAGCTGCATTGAGGAGCTTCAGCCCCTGAACATGGGGTCACCGCTCAAACGGTTGCTTTGTTTCTTAATTTGGTTTTTGGACTTTGTTAATAGGGGTCTATGACTGTAGTTGCGTTTTCTGAACAACAAAAGCGATATTTCTTGAATTTTGAAAAAGTAAAATTGCGATAAGCAGGTGTTACCATTGAACGGTGTTTAGTGCATAAGCCATGGAAATATGTGTATGTGTATATTTTGTGTTTTGGAGCTACTGCTGCTTCTCATCAGGAGATGAAAGCAGTGGATGATAATTGACCTATGGCTAAACCACGCCCCCAAACGCGATGAGCCAATCACAGTGCGCACAGCTATCCCATACACTCGGACATTCTCTGCTTAAACGTCCATTGAAATGCATTGAAGTTAGTCCGTTTTTGTTCGTTTTTATGTGTTCTTTTTAGTTTAAAATGGTCAAACGTGTGCATGGGGTACATGCAACTCCGACACTAGGTATCCTGAGAGGCTGGGTGACAGGGCGTATTTTTTTTGCCTTTTACCAAGTCACATCAAGCCAAAGTTATGCGGCAGACCACAACATCAACTGAACGTGGATAAAATGAACAAGGATGTCTACATCTGTTCTAAGGTAAGGCAACATCGTATTCGAGGCAACATGTTGTCACTTTGCTTGAAAGAAATATGAAGTTACCTTCCCGTAACGTTAGTTTAAGTTGGCTAACGCTAGCTAAACATGCTAGTTTTGGTACGTTGTAACGGTACATAAGACGCTGTCGTGTAGTACAGGTGTCGTGTAGTAACGTGGATAACGACACGCCTCTGGCTTCCAAGCTGCAGCCAGACTGCTCCGCTTCCGTGGCTGTTTGATCAGTTTTTGTCAGATGATCACTTTTTGGCACAACAACAGCAGCCGTGCAGCAGTTTGTACGAGAAACTGAGGGAGCAACACGAGTCACATTCAGAGATTCACGGGCTGATTTCTACTCCCAGTTTAAGACTTCTGAACAATTTCTTTTTGTTTGTTTGTATTGTTTTTATGTTTTTTAATTTATCTTGTCATGATCTCTCTGTCTGATCACGCGTCTGTTGTCCGTGTTGACAGCTGTCATCTCCCGAAATGTCACATAGCGCCTGTCACCGAATGTTTGTTTGTCCGAGTGAGTGGAGGGGGCGGGGCTTAGCCATAGGTCAATTCAGAAGCAAAGTCTGCATATGAAACCCGCTGATAACATCGGTGGGGTAAAAAAAATGTGGGGACACGTCTAAGGCACGACCATAAGATCTTACGCTGTGTTCACACCAAACATGATTTGGGCATCAAAAATGTGCCTGATGCCCAAAGTCTGACACATGTTCACATTAAATCAGACCCTGGCGTGTTTAGAGTGTGGTGGTGGTCCCAGTTTTTTTCTTTGTCTGTGTCTTTGTACAATGGCAGATGAATCTGAGCAGCTGTTTGGCTTCATTTGCTCCACGAGGCCAGAGAACGACGTTGTCGGGCGTCTATGCGCCGGGTAGGAGGAGGTTTCCTCAGCCATTGATGGAGCTGCGACTGGACAGAGAGCGGTTCCAGCGGGACTTCAGGTTGGACGTCCAGCAGTTTTATTTTTGTCTTTTTTTTTTTACTTTGGTCCTGGTAGCCAAAAAGGAAGAACATTATAAAGGACAGGATGAGCCCGAACACAGATAATCAGCCTCTCAGCATCTATGATGGAAGGAGTGTGTTCTAGGAACCAATGATACACTGTTCTTTGGGGCCTACTCGATCGAAGGAAACCTCTACTCTGATTCGTTGCCGTTGAATTAGCGTCATAGCTAATTACCATAAAGTTAAAGCCAGATTTGGTGATCCTGTTCAAAAACACTTTTTGTTATACTGGGTGAAATGGTCCTTCCATCCTGACAGTATCAATACATCATGTATTCATAAAAGGGGAAGGAAAAAGTCAGACGTCTGTGAGAGCTGCAGTTCTGTAAAAACTCTGACTAACCCCTGCCATTCGCAATGGATAAAAAGAACAAATCAATGCCTTTATGTCTTGTCTCTGTCCCTCCCCTCTCTCTGTCCCCCACGTGACCCCCCTGTGTACCGCTCACTGCAAACAAATATAGCTAACGGACTGCTAACTGCTGCTGCGCCAAAAAACAAAACAACACAAAACAACAGATAAGGATTAAGTCCCGGAGGCGTTGACGTTTGCAGTGTGGACTTTTTACACCGCAGAAGGAGTTGGAGGTGAGTGGATTAAAGCTTTTAAAAACGTGGCTTGTCAGCAGTTTACTATCAAGCTAACAAGCTATCCACTCGGCTGTTATCGTTAACCTGCTCATAAAACATCGGTGCACACGTTCCTGCGCTCTGAAGGCGTGGTTTCGGGTGGTGTGTTTTTTTTTAAATGTAGCTTGCTGGAACCGTTTTTCCTACATTGCCAACCCTAGCTTTAACCGAATCTCAACTTCTCATCTGGTGCTGCTTTGGATGCCCTAGACGCGCGACAGACGGCGGCAAACGCCTTTGTCGCTCCGGACCCCTGAAACTCCTTGAAAATGTGTCAACTTTGGGCGTCCTTGTTGCTTTTGGTCTGAACATACAGTAAGACAAAAAACCCCCCCCAAAAACATTTACTTTAATTAAAGGATTACATACAAATAGAAACACAGTTAATAATGACATACAGTATAAAACATTCTGTCATTGATCTTTTCTTTTCTTAAACCATAAAGATTACACAGGCAAGAAAATCAGTGGATTAAATAACTGATCTCAGCCTGGTAGGGAAAGGTTTGGACATGTCACGCTTCCAAATATTTTTCAAATGATTTTGCCAAAAAAAAGAAAAAAAAGAAAAAAAAGAACAACTGTGACTCTGCTTAAGCTCGTGAAAACAACACCTGTGTATTATAATGGGTCACGACTCCACTACTTCCTGAACTTAAGGTACAGTAGCTCCTTTGTTTCCTGTGTTTCATTATTGGATGAACTGATTAATCCAGGTGTGTCTGGCCAGTTAATGGAGTCAGGCACACCTGGATCAATCAGTTCGTCCAGTAATGAAAGACAGGAAACAAAGGATCTAACTGAAGTTCAGGAAGTAGTGGAGTTGTGCATCGAGCCCATTGAAGCTAAAGTTAGTCTTGCAGTGTTTGGAAAGTGAGGAAGTTCAGCTGAGTTTGAGGAAACATGAGATGGAACTAGAGATGCAAACCTTTGTAACAGATTCTTATGACGTAACTAAATGTGATAAAAATCCACAACAGATTTCAGCTTCTTTCAACCACTTTAAAGCCAAGGGTTTATAACTTAGCTGTATCTGTACCAACCTGAGCGAGAACGGACTTCCAGCCAGACGAAACTGAGCTTCAATACAAAAAAGGGACTCTTTCTAAGTTTTCAAGCCATACATAAATTTCTTTGAAAAGTCCAAGGCCTGGGTTGCATTTCTTTCTCATTTAAAAGAAGATGAAGGCCTGTGGGATTCAGGAAGTTGTTGCTTCATCTGTCACAGATAAGAATCCAAAGGAAGTCCTGCAGAACTGAGCTCTGATGAAGGCAACACATGAAAAATATCAGCTGGCTTTTCCACATCTCACAGATCAAGACTGGATTGCTTAAATGTGTGTGTGTGTGGGAGAGAATTAGTGCTTGTTGTTGGTGTATGTGTGCCAGTGAGCGCCTGGTTTAACTTAACGCGTGTGTGTGTGTGTGTTTGTGTGTGTGTCAGCTCTGCAGTGTAGACTTGACAGCTCAGTTCTGTTCTGTGTCTGTTACCAGCTGTTAGAGCTCACTCGCAATTTCAGTGTGTGTGTGAGAGTGTGTGACAGCACAGTGTTTGATGTTAGACACATAAGAGAGGGGAGAGGGTTAACATCACTGCCAGAGACAGAGAGAGGAGCTCCCGTGCTGCCTTCATGATGCCTGACAAAAACTTGTTAAATAAACAGTGTTGCCTTCTGCAGTATCAATCACATAATTTGACCTTTTTTTCAACATCTAAGTATACACATTGACACCAGCAGGCACCTGGATTTACTCTCAGGGGGAGAGTTTATTCTTATACTGGAACAGCGATGGAATAAGATTTGAGTTTATTTACTGGACTTTGCAGTAATCACTTCATTACGAAACAAACTGTTGATCTATCTGCCTAAAGAAGTTTTTATTCCCATCAGTAGTTCTTGTAAATAAAAGAGCCACAAAGATTCTAAAATAACTAACAATAGACCGATACATCGGCCAGCCGATATCTGTATTTCTGCTGGTGTCGGCATCGGCCGATACGTCGGATGGGTTGGCCAATACCCCCAGTCGGCATGATTTACACTATATACACTCATGCTCAAGATTATTGACACCCTCCAATTAAAGAAGGAAAAAAAATTACAAAAGCAATAATATATAAAAAATTAAAAAAATATATGAAAATCACAATACTGAATTTGAATTGTGGTTCAAAAAATATTCAAAACAAACACACAAAAAACAAAAACAGCCAAAAAAGCATGATGGGGCTCTAAAGCGAAACTTTTATTGAGCGACATTCTGAGGCAACTACTGCAACCGGGTGTTTTCTGTAATGCTCAAAGAGACTTTTACACCTGTTGACAGGTGTTTTGGTCCACATTTCAAAGGAAAGATGCTCTAATGTGTCTGGGACAGTTTTGATTGTTTGTTTGTTTTGTTTGTTTGTTTTTAAATCATTATTTCCAACCAGATTTCAAAAGCAATACTTTATTTCACTAAGCCATAATTTAGTAAATTTTTGATATATTATTAGTTTCTTGTTATTTGAATTATTATTGTAAATTTAGCCTTTTCTTTAATTGGAGGGATTCAATAATCTTGAGCAAGCCTGTAATATATATATATATATATGTATGTATATATATATATATATATACTTTACAGTTGTGCTCAAGATTTTAAAAAAAGGCTAGGTTGACAACAGTAGTTCAAATAACAGGACACTAAAGATAAAAAAATACAAAATTATGATTTAATGAAATAAATTATTGTTTTTTTATTGGGGTTAAAAATAACAATTATGAAAAAAAACTAAAAACAAACAAAACTATCCCAGGCACAAAAGAGCCCCTTTCCCATGAACAGTGGACAAAAATACCTGTCAACAGGTGTAGAAGTCTTTTTGAACAATACAGAAAACACCTGATTGCAGTGATTACCTCAAAGTGTTGCTCAATAAAATCTTAGCTTCAAAAACAATATTTTATTTCACTAAATTGTAATTTAGTGAAAACAAAATTGTTTGTCTCCTTATTTGAATAAATATTGTGAAGTTATCAATTTGAGGTAGGCTTTCCCATTAAAGTGATCCCCTTTGACCGGTAGTGTATATATATATATATATATATATATATATATATATATATATATTTATGTATCACACAAGTTTAACATTTCTATCTAATACTTGTTCACAAGTGCACTGTTTCCTTTTTGTATTACTTGAAGTACTTTGTTCTTTTTTTATTTTAAAAGAGTTGTAAGATTACTTTTCATTGTGTCCTTCGTTATATTAATTTGGGAGTCGAATGCAGTATTGGCCCCAAATATTGGCATGTTGTATCAGTCATCAGTTGAGGCTGATGAGAAAATATTGGTATTGATCGGCCCTAAAAATCTGTATCTGTCGATCCCGACAGTATTACGTTAGTGTTTTTTTTTTTTTTTAATGGCTTAAAACACATCTACTTGCCTTGTGACCAAAGATGGAAATTAGCCACCTGCTACAATCTTGTGCAACTACATGGAAATGTATATTAATATTCCTGCTCCCTAATTCAAATTATTATAAATAAATAAAATTGAAAAAGTTTTAAAATAGGCCAATGAAGGGTTGCTCAGGTACCGAGGTCCAGAGCAGCTGGTAGACCGACCTGAGGGCCGAGAAGGTGAGCAGAGGTGATGAAACTCAGAGAGGAAATAACAGAGAGGTAGTAATTTAAATAAAATAATAAGAAAATTAAGCCATTATGCTGAAATCGAAAGGACAGTGTTACAGAACTTTAGTTATTTGGGGTGCAAGATGTCAACACAGCACCAGTTTAATGAGTTAATACCGGCAAAGTTAGCCACTGAAGTCACATGTTTAGATTTTACTGCAGAAAAGTATCACTGAGAATGAAAATACTGGGTCACATCAACCCAAAGATGAGCAGAGAAGCTACTCTAACAGCTAAACCAATAGTTTCATTAAAACAACATATACCTGGAAAACATGATCGGTCCTCATGCAGTGACATAATCTATGACTGCACATCATTTTAATATCAAAAAGAAAAGTTAAGGAGACCATATGTTTTTAACTTTACTAACAAATAAGCGTGATGGTCCAAGGTTTCAGGCCAGAATCTGATAAGAGTTCAGGCTTGAACATGGAGCCAGAACCTGTCCCTCTCTGCAAGTGAAGCTCACTGGAACCCTGCAGCTGCAGCACATCACCCTGACGCTGGGTGGTCACGACAATCACACTGTTCAGATAACAGATGACAAACTGTCACAGCCGATGTTTCAACACACTCCCGCTATAAATGAGTCCGGCCGTTTGTGCGCGATTGTGATCGATTGTAAAAATAAAATAAAGCGTCGATCTGTGCGGCCGGTAGATGAGACTAAATGACGGCTGAGAGTCTCTTGAGAGAGGCGAGCAGCTGGATCTGTGCATGTGTGTGTGTGTTCAGACCTGGAGAGCAGCTGTGAGTGAAACATCTCACCACACACAAAGATGCACAGGATGAATGGAAGCAGCAGTTACTTCTAATTCCAGCATATCGTCATTGATTGTCTGTTTGACCTGATAATAAAACCGCTATGTTTCCTTTAATAATACAGGAAGAAAATTAAGATTCGTCCCATCAGGACAAACTGTCTTCCACACGCTATATGAATATTTCTCTGCATGTAACAGTCTTTGAATTGTCCTTGTTTTTTTCTCGGTGGACCAGCTGTTAGGGGCTTGTACTTCCTGTTGCCATGCCATTGGTCAGAAAACAGCCAATGGGGACAGGCTCAGAGGACAGACTGAATGAAGTGATGATGAACACACACATACTCTCTTGGTAACCGGATTCCACACTAAAGCCCACGCACAGGAACTGTCGGCCTTGTAGAGGAGATGGACGGACACACACATAGATACACACACACACACACACACACACACACACACACACACACATATGCCTCCATCCTGACACATTCCAAAGATCTGCAGAAGTATTGTGTCTTTACAGAGACCAGAGAGTGAGAACACAGAGGCATAAAACAGTGGCCAGTGTATGGAAGATACTTTACCATCCCGCCTAACATCAAACCTGCAATAATCTCTCATTTATAATGCCCATGATGATGACATCATCCATCCATACATACATACATCCAAACATAAATGCATCCATTGATTCATTTATCCATCCATCCATCTATCCATCCATTCATTTACCCATACATACATACATCCAGTACATTGAGTACATCCATCTGTCCCTCCATCTGTTCATCCATCCATCCATTTATCCATCCATCATTTATCCATTCATTCATTCATTCATTCATTCATTCATTCATTCATTCATTCATTCATTCATTCATTCATTCATTCATTTATCCATTCATTCATTCATTTATCCATACATACATACAGTACATTGAGTTTATCCATCTGTTCCTCCATCTGTCCATCTGTTCATCCATCTATTTATCCATCCATCAATCCATTTATCCATCCATCAATCCATTTATCCATTCATCCATCCATCAATCCTTTTATCCATCCATCCATCCATCCATCATTCATTCATCCATTCATTCACTTATTCATCCATTCATCCATCCATTTATCCATCTATCTATCTATCTATCTATCTATCTATCTATCTATCTATCTATCTATCTATCTATCTATCTATCTATCTATCTATCTATCTATCTATCCATCTATCTATCTATCTATCTATCTATCTATCTATCTATCTATCTATCCATCCATCCATCCATCCATCCATCCATCCATCCATCCATCCATCCATCCATCCATCCATCCATCCATCATTTATTCATTCATTCATTCATCCATTCATTCACTTATTCATCCATTCATCCATCTATCTATCTATCCATCCATCCATCCATCCATCTATCTATCCATCTATCTATCCATCCATCCATCCATCCATCCATCCATCCATCCATCCATTCATTCATACATACATACATACATACTGTATGTATTGACTGTATGTACACATGTATGTATACAGTACATACATACAGTACACTAAGTACATCCATCCAGGTATAAAGTTTAAAAGCCAATGATGCTGAAGAAACTGATAAAACTCAAATGAAGTTTTTCTGGTTATTGATACTTTTGTAGCTGTGCTTGAAGTCATATAAAATGAGATTGTACTCAGTAAGTATTGTTTCAATTTTTATAAGTTTTGCTATGCTAGGGATGTAAAAATACATAAACCTGTATTGATATAAATCAATGTATCAATCTAGAATAGACCAAAAATCAAGATCAAACTCACTTTTATTTTGAAAATAGTTTTATTTTTAAGTTTTTGACAACATTTTCAGCCTGATTCTCATTATGATGTTTTTTTTTAAAGCATGATTTTTTTTTTTATCAATTTATTTAAAGCAGTTCATCCACTGATTAAACGTCATCGGTTCAGTCTTATTCAGTTCCTTTAGGTTTTCACTCCAGGTCATTAGCAGTCCTTTAAATAGGTTTTTGGCGCATGTTCATCATTAAATTTCTGAATCTATTTTCCATTTTTCTGCCAATATATAAAGAAATAAAGCTGACTCAAGATGTTTAGGTAGAAAAGTATAAACAGATGAGAGAAAAAGCATCAAATCAGAGACTAGACAGCGAACAAGAGCACACAAGGCTAAGTTGAGAGCTCTCTCTCTTTCTCTCTGCAGTCTCTTGACCCATCAGATCAGTGCGGGGGTCAGAGGTGAGTGTGTTTGGAGAGCCCTCCATGTGTTTGAAGGACCGGTTGAGCTCAGTGAGGACTGTGGAGGACTGAATGAGGAAGCTGGAGATGATGACACACCTGCAGATAGCAACCCAACTCTGCCCACAGCTTATTTATCCTCGAATATACCGATTATTCAAAATGAAAATGTTGTCCGTGTCGCTTGCGTTTCATTTAAGAGTAAATTTATATTTATGGAAAACCTTGCGAACTGGAGAAGTGTTGATGTGTGCAGCTTGTTTAAAAGGTAAATGCAGCTTCTGAGAGCGTCTGAAACTTGGGAAGCTTCAAAACGAAGCCTTCAGCACTTTCCACAGACTGATGTGTGTGTGTGTGGGTGTGTGTGTGAAGGGTTAAAGGCTCCTTTTCATGTTGCATTCCAGGGAAACCTCACATCCAGACTGCTGCTGTCTCAGCTCCAGCTACCGGCCGGAGTCTAACCCACTGATCTGCCAGGCGATAACTGGATGACAGGCATGCTTTAGTGCAGCTGAGCACGCCTGCGTGTGTGTGTGTGTGTGTGTGTGAAGCGAACGACTAAGTTAAAGAGGAGAGGAAAAATCAGGGAGGGGAGAATTATCTTTTTCCATCCCTTCATCCTGATTATGATGGTCTTTCTGCTTACAGAGACAGTGTCCCTTCCAATAGCAGCTAGAGGAAAGCCATGCTGTGTGTGTGTGTTGGTTGTACAGTATGCTACCCATGGGGGTGTTTCCTGCGTGGTTATGGGAGTCCAGGTGATGCTCTTAGCAGTAGTAAAGCAACAAATTAGACCCATAAAATGAGGAAAGAACAAACTTGGACCCGAAGCAGAAGGTTTAAAAGAGAAAAGGTGTCCCGGCTGAGGAAATATCACAAAGGGGATCAAAATTAAAAGGGTTCATGCCCTGGAGAACGGAAAAAACAACTACTTTAAAAAAAAAAAAAAAAAAAAGAAGATTGTGGTGTGTTTTTTTTGTAGTAAGGGCAAATAAACATGTAGGTTGCTCCAAAGTGAAGATGGGAAGAACAGAAAATTCAACAGGAATCATCTGATGGGAACATTCAGAGCCATGGTGAAGTTGCATTGCCCCTTTAGACTCATAGCAGCTGTACATGCATGCAACCATAATAACCCTCACACATCTGATCCTGCGTGGTGTTATCCGGGCAAATGCTGCAGACCATCTGCCATTTTTGTAGTGACACCTCTGTACATGTGTAATTTAAACATGTTTAAGACAGTGGTTGATACTGTCTGTCTGTCTGAGGAGGACAGTGGCAGAGAAAACTCTGGATTTTCTTTCCAGCAACAAAAACAGGGTAAATTTAGGAAAAACACGCATCAATCTTACACAATATTTTATGTATCATGTTTCCATCCAGCTTAACGTACTTAACCGGGTAACATTATTTTATGCTAGTTAAAGGGACTAGCGGCAGGAATTTTGAAAGAATTAACAAGCATGTCCAGTTTTTTAATGCTAATGGATGATGAAGCGCAAAAAACCAAAAGGAACGAGCCCACCCACGTCTCTCTCCGTTGCCTTGAACAGGCTGTGTGCTGCATAATGCGCCGCGATTCGGTGGCCGAATTTCCCGCAGACCTCGGGGTGTGACGTCAAACGACGCTGCATCCGCGTCTCTGACAGTTTTGATACGGGAAGAAGACGTTGCAGTAAATTCAAACACTGTAAGTGATAGTTATGGATTCTTCTGCCGTCAGCAAATGATCCAGATCAACTGAAAGACACTAAAAAGTGGAACTACGAAACTCTCTTCTACTTTATAAGAAATTAATCACATCAAGTTTCTTCCCCAGCATCATTCACTTACAATTTAATCAGATTTATTAAGTTCAGAAAAGTTCTACAAACTTAAACCATTTTAGTCTATTCTACTTAATCACTGCTATTACGCAATACTTACATTTTTTTTGAGGCAGCAAGTTTGCATGTTTTTTTAAGTAAAGCCAACTAGTTAGAATTTACAGTGTACATAAGTATATTAGATATAAAATAAAATAAAAACAATCTATCAAGATACTCAGAAAAAGTGACATCTTAGACATCAAAATTTGCTTAGGGATCTTTAGATAATGGCATAAAAAAATCAAACACAAGAATGATCGCTATAGGCTTCTGTTATTTATTTATTTTAGTTTTCATTATTATTATTTTACCATTACTACTTTTAAACATAACTTCCCTTTGGGATTTAGAAAACTCTTTCTCATTTTGTTTAATTCAATTTAGTTGAATTCAATTCCACTTTTGCTGCAGTAACAGATGATCAAAGAGGGGCTGCACTGGCAGAAGTAGCATTGTTGGGAGATTACATGAAAAAGGAAGCTTATATGTCTTCTGGTAAACTCGTCTTGGGTTGAGTCAAAACATTCCCTGTAACTGTCCCAGCTGCAAAAACCTCTCTTTTTGAAACCACTGGGCTTCGTCATATGGGATGAAAAAGGCGACATGCTATTGTATTATGCTACCTCCTGCCAGCAGCCATGGAGTTATGGGGGCTGTTGTTTGGCTGTTTTTTTTGTTTCAGGGAGAACATAGCTTAATGTTGGGGGAGCTGGGCTCTAACCTTGGCAGGAAGCCATGTTTGCCAGCCCCCATCACCCATTTATAGCTCTGTCAGAGTCCCCCTTGACCCTGTCAGATTGCCTGTTCACAGCAAATACAAGCAAACGATGAGGAACAAAACCTCACTTGTGCAGAAAATAAACACCAGAAACAACCGTTTTTTTCTGGTAAGAAACATCCTAAAAACTGGACACTGCTATGAAGTTAACTGTAACAATAAACTATCTTGTGAAATAATTAAATTTACAAAGAAAGGTTATGCATCGCAGACATCACATGGTCATGGTAAAAAAAAAAAGCTATCTGGCACTAGCAAAGACGGTGAGGATGATGGGATCTCTATGCAATGAACTGGTCAAACTTAGTCGATGTTAAACATTTGAATGGACTGATATGATTTTAACTAGTTGCACTGAGGGCATTACAAAGAATTAATTTAAAATTGAACCCAAAACTGGACTCAATTCAACAGCAGGTTAGCATAAAACTCCACAGGTAGAAATCTGTTTGGTTTGGTTTGGTCAGAGACAGGTGAAATAAAATGGGGTCACTGGAAATCTTTTTTACTGTTATGATGGGAGCTCAGTCTAAGTGTGTGCGTGTGTTTTATTTATTTATTTTACTCTTTCATTCTCTCTCAATCTTTCACTAACAGCCAAGGATGTTGGACTTCAGCCCAGCATGTAAATTAATCTGCCATTTCCAGCAATTTCCATCAGGAGCCATTCAGACTGTGTAGCAGGATAATTTGACAGCAGCCCGGTAGGAAAATGGCCAGTGAGGCAGTAGTGTTTGATTTATTTCATATTTTTGTCCTCAATGGTTTTCTGTTGCCTTGTACAAAGGCCCCAGCTGGATGTAAGAGGTGGTTATAAATGAAAGATCAGTGCGATAGATGTTGATAAATGGTTGGATGGATGGATGGATGAGTTATCAAGTCAACAAACTGATTTTTGGAGAAACAACTGAACAAAATAGTAAATTGATTAGAATCAAATGGATAACTGAACAGAGGGATGAATAGATTCATCAATGAAAAACTAAAACAAAAGGATTCAGGACCAGTTAAATAGCGCCTGGTGAACAAAATCCACAATGTTCCATCTAGTAGCAAAATACTGACACTTCTAATATTACTTTGACATTACTTTACGATTATCAACTAAAAAACTGATTTCCAATCTGTCAAATTCCTTCTTCTAAATAATCCCACAGGCATCAATCAGTTAGCAGCCAGAGCTTTGTCAGTGGAAACCAGAAGGGAGATGATCAAACCAACCATCAGCAGACGAAGATACCAGGAGAAAATGACCAGTAAAAGAAGTAAAATCACCTCATTTCATTTAGAAAAGTTTCCAGCTGTTCGTTATGATGCGGTCACGTTGATAAAGCTGCAAAAATGACATCTTTTACCACGTTTTTCAATCAAATATTTATAAACATATTAGTAAAATATCAAAGAGTGAAGGAAGAAAGAAAGAAAGAAAATGGGAATCAAACCTACACCAGCTGTTGTTTCTGAAGATGGGGCAGCTGCTCAACCCGGTGAGTTAAACATGATCCCACCATGTTAAATTTTCAGACGGTGGACACAGATCTCCAGCAAGCTTTTAACCCATGAAGCCATATCTCACAATGACACAGTCCTTGAAAAAAAATTTGTGGATCCAAACGGTGATCCAACATTAGACCGGGTCATTCTTGTATCATTATCAACATTTCTTGAAAATTTCATCTGAATCTCTTCAGCACTTTCTGAATTATATCGCTAATGGACTGACATCATCGCATTACAGTATCTTCTGGATGGAGGTAATAAAACTACACTGAAACTACTGAAATGAGCAAATAAATTATTGAAACGTTGAATGAATCAATGGATGAATGAATCAATCAGTCAATTAATCAATCAATGAAAAATCTTCACAGTGGGCGAATATAAAATGGATCTATAAATGACAAAACTTTGACTAAATGAACACATGAATGAATATCAATAACTAAAGCACATCAAACTTATAACCCTTTCCCACTTAGCCTGGTACACAAGTCAGTCTGGGTTCCCGCCATTGGAAAGCGCGGGAGGCAGGACTTTATGGTGTCTTTTTCGGTGACTCAGTTTTCTAACCATAAACAGTCCGAATGGCGGCCACAGAGGAGCGACGATCTAACGATGCCCTTTCAGATGCTACTCTGAGGACTTTCCTCTTACAGAAAGACATTTGCACCACTTCCGGGTTTCTCTGATTGATTCTCTCTTGTTCAATTTCTTCCTGTTAGTCCCACCTCTCGTCTCGGATTGGAAATCAGTCTCCAACAGAGGGAGCACAGACTGACTTGCCGTGTATCTCATACATGGCGTTAGTCAGGCTGGTGTACTAGGCTATTTCCCACTGGCCAAAAAACTTGTTTAAATCTGCGAACAGTTGGCTTTTAGTGGCGATGGGAAAGGCGTCAAACGACTCGGCAAGCAACGCAGGTTAAAGTCGCCTTCAAACAGCTTGGCTCCGATCGGCATGCAGTGGGAACGCCAGAACCGGCTTGAGCTGCGATTTTACGTGATGATGCTGGACAGAGTGCGCCACATCATGACATCGCAACAGTCACGTTCAAAGACTGTAACCTGGGTTTTACACCGGGTCTGTGCACACTGCGTACCGGGCCGCACCACGGCTTTGCATCAGCCCTCACAGCGCAAGCATTTAAGCTGGATTTATACTCGCGCGTTGTCTGCGTAACTGCCGTAGCTGCATGTCGGCAGCTATTGTTGCTCTAAAAGAGGAAATACATGCGGGAGCTGAAGCGAACCATCGGGGTGAATAAAAACTCCACCCTGTGGAGTTTACTGGTGGATGACAGCCCTACTGTTGCCTGCAGATCTGGAAAAGAAACTGCAGCATGACGCCGTAATCCTACGCTTGAGTAAAAGCACACACTGCCTCTGCGCCAGCTATGCAGACCCGACTGGACGCCGACAACGCGCGAGTATAATCCAGCTGTACTAGATCCGCAAGATCACGGGATTACATGTTAATAAAAGGACACTCTGCCTGTCTGGTTCTTCTTTCTTTCTCCTGGATTGGTCTTTGTCAGTATTGTGGAACTACCATGGGTTGGTATTTTCCCAATGGTTAGTTTTGTCCACGTTTGCTTTTCATGACAAGGATTTCTCATCATTAACTCATAATCTGGTTCATTAAGAGCTCTGTGGTTGCGGTTGTCTAAGTGCAGAGCACTCAAAATCACTTTGTTTCTATACCTCAAATTCAGAGCCTAACTCAACATCATGCTCAGATTGCCAGATTCAGATGTTTAGCAGTTGAAAATGAACATTGGCTTTTATTCATGAAGGTACCGGATGTTTTACATTGAATCCTCTGTCTAACTTCCTGTCTGGTCTGATCTGAAAAACTGAAATAATTCGGTGTCGGTGTTTGCTCCGTCAAAAATAGAGCTGATGCGTATATTTAGTGCAGCGGTGCGACATGACGGAGCGGCGACGGGCCGTTCACGCGCTGCGGCGTGCTCAGTGTCAGTCAAACCGCTGACTACAATGGGCGCGTTTAGCTGTGCATAAGCGCTCACGCACCCGGTGTAAAGCCTGGGTAGAGTTCATGTCTCATAACGTACCAAAACAGCTCTGCTTCGGCCACAAATGCATGTCGCTCACGTTCCATCGCTAAAAAGTCACTCACTGACTTCCAGACGACTTTTTGAGGACAAGCAAAGGTTCAAAACAAGAAAGCACACTGACTACGGCCTGAATCGCTCTCCATTGTTCATTTTCCTGATTTCTATTTCTACTGATGACATCATCAACGCAAACCCAGCGTGATGACCTCACCAGACATGCAGCAGTGGGGACAGAGGCCACGCAGGGGGGCATACTGGGATATTTTGTTGTCAATGGGAAAATAATCTAATACCAGTTGTAAAGAGGGTCAACCAGGGTTTGAAAACCCACGTGGACCCGCTAATTTCAGTGGGAAAGCAGCTTAAAGAATACTGTGATGTAAAGTAGTGAATGAAAGACTGCACCAAAAACTAGAAGTATATGAACAAAGCAGTGAACTGATGAAGTGGTGACTGACTGTAACAACTAAAATAAAACATCTTTTTTAAGTGATAAATGATGAGCAAGTGAAGAAAACATGAGAAAATGACTTCCTACACAGAGAGGACGATTCAGACAGACGCAGCCTCAGCCAGCAGCTAAATTTAATCCAACTCATGGAAGATATCTGCATGTAAACTATTCCAGTACCAGTGACACATTTGGCATGAGGAAAATATGACCGGCATCTCTTTGTGTGTGTGTGTGTCTTTGTTCATGAGGTCGTCATGGCCAAATCCCGTCCTCATGACAGAACGGAAGGGATCAAAAGGGAAGGAAGGCCTCTCTAAAGTCTGAAAACAAGCATGGGTCCTTTGGATGCCACACTGGGATTCTCACCCTCTTTCACTCTGCATGGCTCTTTCTATATCCTCCACATTCACAAATCCACACGGGAAATTTGTCTCGGACGACATTTCGTTTGATCAATCCTGTTGGCTCCCATGTCTCCTGTTGTAAGACCGATTTTCCTGCATCCTTCCTGGAAAAACCGTACGATTAATCCTTTCCAGTATTAAAGGGAGAGCAACGTCAGCCATTCTCTAAATTTTCAATATTAAGATTCTTTCTTCCAAACTGGTTTGCCTCTTTTCACTCCACCTGCATGTTTGCAGGTCCACCAAAACAGTCATTCCTATCTATCATTTAAAAAAAAAAAAGTGCATTTGTCAGCTTTAATAAAAGAAAAGCTAAAAATTAGGACAAACAGACCTAAAGCATCTCAGATGCTGTACTGGTGGAGGCAACACAAACAACATGCTACATGCATGTTAGCCGATTCATGTCACTGCAAAAACCCAAATGTTTTCTAAGTATATTTTCATAATTTCCATTCAAAATATATCATCACATTCAAAATAACACAAACCCCCCTGAAAAGAAACAGGTTGCATCTTTTTTTTTTTTTTTTTCTTTCCATAAATCTTATCAAGAAAATGTTGCTTGTTCTATTGTCAGAATTGTTTGCTTGTTACAAGCAAAAATATCTTGGCCACTCTTTTTTTTTTTTTTGTTATACTTGTATGATGCCCGAGGGAAATTAGGGCTCTGCATTTTACCCATCTCTGTACTGTGAGTATCAGAGAGCAGTGGGCTGCTACTTAAAGCGCCCGGGAGCAGTTGGTGGGGGTTAAAGTAAGAAAAAATAAAAAAAATTCTGCCAATAGAAAACTGAAATTTTCTTGATAAGATTTCTTGAAATAAGATGGATTTGTCTTAAAACAAGTTTATATGTCTCAGTAAAATGTTTCTCTTCGGGTGATTTTGTCTTATTTTAAGTTTGATGAGATATTTTGACTAAAAATGAGAAAAATATACCTGGTAAGATTTGAGTTTTTGCAGTCTTACAATGTTTGAGCAGTCTACAGTTAGCTGTGTTGCTAAATAATGCTGCATAGAGAAGTGATGCTAACGACACTCACCGTGTAAAATTAGCTTGTCAGCATGCTAATGTTACAGCTCCCAGTAATGTTCCAGTTTCCACTGGTGATAAAACTACTTGGTTTTGTGTTTTGTTTCATAGGCAACTGTTAGATGTCTTGTTTTTGTTTGGAAACTTCTTTTTTTGTTAACCCTTTACGGCTTTTCTTTTAATTATCTTTCATACTTTAGATGTTGGTGAAGTAGTTTGAGTTGGGATAAAGAGGTTTTCCTTTGAAGATGTGTATGTTTGTAGAAAAGCTTGTTGGTGCTGCTTTGTTTTTGTTTTTCCTTCAGTCGCTTACGAGGCCAGCTTTTGATTTGTTTTTGTTCATTATTGATGTTTTGGACTGGTCACTTCTTTTGTTTTTAGGTAAAGCTAATTGTTGTTTAACTTTTTTGTTGGCTTGAGCAGCACCACTAACTGCTGACTTCCTCGTAACAGCTAACATTTGCTAAACAGTATGAAAACTGTACAGCTCAGACTGAAGAAAATGAAATTCACTTTGCAGATTAAAGTGAGCAAAACATTAAGCTCTCACATACGACATTTCAACTTTTAATAGCAGGGTAAGCAAAAGAAATAATGGTTCGTTACTACTGTAGTAGCATATTTAAAAGAGTAAATTGAGATACAACCTCTTCTGTATCACCAAACATTTAAACTGTTATTTCTTTAATTTGACACTGAATGGGTTATATTTAGAGTTCCTATCAAATTTGTTGAGGTGCATTAGCAAAAAAGTCTATATCTCAAATATTTAGCGAAATTTTACACAGATATCCATCAGTTTTCATTTAATCTAAAACACCAAAGTTTTTCATTTTCATATCAGTAACTCTTTTTTTTTCATTTACTTTACAACATCTGCTATTATACGTTTTAATTAAATGCTTTTTGAGATGAAGAGAATTAATCCATAACATAAGGCTCACATGTCCAGCAGCCTGCGCTGGAATGGAGCTTATTCTCATTTACTTATTTTCTTTTAAACTTAGTGTTCAGCAAAATAAAGCGCCATGGCTCTGTGTTTAATTTCCAATTGGCAGAATCAAATCCCAACATCTGTAGATCTTTTTAATGATCAATATTCACCTCATCACGGTTACATATGGTCTGTGAGAACAGCCCAAGAAAACTACGTTCACATTAAAAACACTGTTCCTCACAAAGTCCATCAGCATTCGCCAAAGTCCACACAACACCTGGTGCTACCATCTGAAAACAATAATCTTTAAATTCAGCATTATGAAGGATTTCATTACAAAGTTTGAGATATATGGATAAGTTAAGTGTTTTTTTTCTGGAAATGATCAAAAACATGTAACAGCTGTTGTTTATAGCAGTCATTAGGATGACTGGCACATGGCAAGCTGAGAGCGTTTAATGGTGTTTATCATGTGAAGTTTAAATAATGGAAGGAGATATGTGCATGACATGAACACACCATAAAGTTGCAGCTTGAACTTTACTGAAGAGCAACTTAGTTCTTTTTAAATCTGATCTCAGCTGACACGTATTGTCAGTCACAGCATAAATCAGAGCTAAAGGAATAAATGTAAACTTAAAATTACATCTGTAAGCTCTAACCTATATTAGTTCAAGATACATTAGGACGTTAAGTCGTTTTGCACGATTCTTTCGGTGTTCTGGTTCTTGTCATAGATGGAAATCGTGTGCTGAACTTGATTTTGTCCATCCAGTGCCAGAAATGACGCGTTAAGTCAGTAATGCACTTGCTTTTAATCATTCGAGCATGAATGATGGCAGATTCACTCATCCTGCATCTATCTGTGCACACCTTCCGAAATCAAAGGTCTTTACGGATCAGCAGGGCTCCAAATGAACCAGCCAATGAGAGTAGTAGATTCCCATAATATTTATGCAAGTCTTGTTTTCTTTTGGGCAAAAGAAACCAGATTATAAGTGCAACTGAATGTAGTCTTCAGGTAACAGCCTTGATACACCAGAAAGTGAACAATTACACTTAGGTTTTTAGGCAGTTACAAGAATCAAAGAGGTCAAAAAGCAAGTAAGCCCCAATAAATCCAGTATCGTCCACAGCAAACCTTTTATCAGATGCAGTTTGTTCTTCTCTCTTTCCCATTGTTTATGTACTTAAAGTAAAAGAAACGTATGCTTAAAGAAGAAATGGACAGCGGGACTGACCTGATGGCAGTGTGGGTTGGACTCCCTGCCGTACGAGTATGAACTCCTCTCTGTTTTACCTGCAGGAAGAAAAGAAGATGCAGTTTAGGAAACATTTCAGAAAGGACCAACCTTTACATTCAGTGTAAAATCTTCACTGGTTGAGAAAAGAAACTGTTACACTTCACTTAAATCAGTTGTTTTAAAACTTGGGGTCGCAGGATAATTCCAGAGGGTCATCAGACAATTTAAAAAAAAAAGAGAATAAAAAATTATCAATACATTTATCAAATAAATTTGGGATTAATCTGTGACATTAACACATTGATTTTTTTAAAACTATTGCATAAATAACTGAGTTATTACTAATACCATATCTAAAATCTGAATTTGGCATTATCTCAGCAAGAGAAGCTGATTTTGGGCATGTTGGTTTTTTTGTCACAGCGGTGAACTGAATTCACCAGAAAACATTTATACTCCTTATTTATGAAGTTTCTGGTTAGTTTTCAGCTCTTACATTTAGATTTTTTACCAGAAACAAAACAAAAAAGATACAAATTTGGCCCTATCTTGGTGAGAAAAGCTGAATTGTGGCTTGGAATTTGGGTGCTTTTTCAGTAGCTAACATTATCCACCAAAATCCACTTTACTCTCCTTATTTACTAAGATGAGACAGTTTCCAAGCCTCACATGAAAAGAATGACCACACAATCAATCACTCTGTCATCGGGTGGGGGTGGGTGGTCATGAACACCAATGTATGTTATTTTGGAGGTCGCGCTTCAAAAAGTTTGAAGGCCATTAACTTCAATGTTCTTTCTATAGGGGAAAAAAATGAGACGATGACAAAGTTTAACCCTTTAACACCATTGTATCATTTCTGATAGGCCGCCACAGTTTATCAGACCTATTGCATCACCATATGGCAAAAAAGAAATCCTGTTGTATTCAATCTGATTTTTGTCTTCTGCCACCTAGTGGACACCTTTTGCATTAGAATCATTCTGCTATCACATGATAATACTTGTAAAAAATATTCTTTTATTTATCTATATTTTATTAAAGGGCCAAATAAAAAAGCAAGATCAGGAAAACTAGAGTTTTCTGCCCATTTTTTTTAAGTCAGGCAATAAAAGGTTAAATCTGTTCTTTTGCTCATTCATTTCTTTTTCTCTTTTTCTTAAAATCCCCAAGTTTGTTTTTCTTGTTTGTCAATTCTTTTCAGATCCACCGATTGTGAAAATAACCCGAATAGTGTAATTTAACAGTTGATTCATGAAAGAATATTTTTTTCTTGACTTCAATGGCTCATTAAGTTATATTTAATCTACTCTTGATGGGAATTTTGGCTTAATGAGACCAGGTCAGAGAATATTAATGTCTCCCAATAACTTTGAAAGTGTTTTGAACCAACTGGTCCCGCAACACTGTCCTAAAATAACATTTTTATTGAAACTGTTGACAGTTTGACAGACAAATGCATTAATTAAGCATTATAAGAATCAAATAGCATTAAATAAACAGCAGTGTGTTAATGGATTTGGTTCCCAAGGAAGGGCTCACACAAAAAACTGTTTATTCAAAAGAAGCTAAAGCTAGTTTTTCAGGTTGAAGAGTGTGAATCTGTGTTTGTGTGGTCGGCACTACAAAACAAACATGTTAGCAATGCATAGATACATATACAGAAGTAAAAGTGATTGACACTTCAAGCACACATGTTGATTTCTTTCCTTTAAGTGCACTCTAAATGTGAAGTAAAATCAGATCTTTCATAAAAATACAGATAAGAGAACCAGGAAGCACATCTCACCCGATCCACAAGATGATTGGGTGAGAAAGAACTACCTCATCTGAGGAATTTCTGTAATGATTAGTGGAGACATACAGAACATACTTCATTCTGTGTCTCGCTGAACGGGTTTGAGTCCATGGAGGCTCATTAGTACTTACTGAGCAACTGTACAAACTAACCTAACACATTATCAGAACAGAAGTTAGTTGTCACCTGAAGAAATACATGGGACTGACGATGTTATAGACTGGACATGCTTCATGGTCTATTTTCTTCCTTTCATTGTAGGATTTGTTGATGGCACCATACAGAGCATGACCTCCACACTTAGAGTTCAGACACCACAAAACAGTAATTGATAGAAAGAAAATACACTCACAACTACAGATGGACAGCAAATCCAAAGAATAGCCTGAACCCTTGATCCATAAAGTGTGAGGATCAGGTGGCTTGTTTTCCTGTGGGTGCCATTTCAGTGCGATCATTTGGTTTCTTTTGGTTCACAAGTCAATCCAACTGAACTCCTTCAGTTTAAGGAAATTTGGATTAATGCTGGTTGGTATCAACCTGACACACCAGCAAGACTAACGAGAATCACAGCAAGTCAGTCTGGGCACCCTCAGTTGGAAGCTGATTTCCACCTTGGTAAAAAATTGACCGGACCAATCATAGCGTGGGAGGCGGGACTTTGTGATACTTCTTTTCACCGACTCATTTTCTAGCTATAACAGTCAAGATGATGGCCACAGAGGAACGACAATATAACGATACCCTTTCCAGTGGTGGCTTCAACCAACTATACCTCAACTTCAGTCACTGCTAGCTGGGCACTTAACACCTCTTCAAATGAATCCGGTGTTAAAAAGCTACTGCATAACCAAAATATTTACAAGATTAAACCAGGCTAAAATAGTCTGGGATCCCAAGGCTGAACCCAATGGTTTATTAGGGGGTCACTTAAACAAAAGATGCCCAGACTGACTTTCCGTGTATCTCATACATGGTGTTTTTTAGGCAAGTGTACCAGGAGAGGCTGGTTTTTGTTGTGTAGAAGAGATTCTGCTGCTTGAGACGAATAAAATTAGCTCCAACCACTTTCTATCAATGTTCTAAGAGCCACTATACATGCACCAGTCACTTTATTAGGTCTAATCAGCCAAACACATGGCAGTCACTCAATGTAAACATGTTCAAGACGACTTGCTGAAGATCAAACTGAGCATCAGAATGAGGAAAGAAGGGGATTTAAGTGGCTTTGAACATGGCATGGTTGCTGGTATTTCACAAAATTGTTGATCTGCTGAGACTTTCACACACAAGCATCTCTGAGGTTGACAGAGAATGGTCTGAAGAAGAGAAAATGTCCAGTGAGCAGCAGTTGTCTGGAACAGAATGTCTTGCTGGTGTCAAAGTCAGAGGAGAATGGGCAGACTGATTGGAGATGATAGAAAAGGCAACAACAGTAACTAAAAAAATAAGCACTGGTTCCAACCAAGATACGCAGAACAGCATCTCTGAACACACAACATGTCCAACCTTGAAGCAGATGGACTACAGCAGCAGAAGACCACACCGGGTGCCACTCCTGTCAGCTAAGAACAGGAAACTGAGGCTACAATTCACACACTCACCAACACTGGACAAAAGAAGATGGAGAAACGTTGCTGGTCTGATGAGTCTCCACTCTAGCTCCAGATTCAGATGCTCGGCTGAGAATTTGGTGGAAACATCATGAAAGCATGGATCCATCCTGCCTTGGATCAAGGCTTCAGGCTGCTGGTGTAATGGTGTGAGGGAGGTTTTCTTGGCCCACTTTGGGCTCCTTAGTACCAACATGGCGGTTTAACCACCACAGCCTACCTGAGTATTGTTGCTGACCATGTCCATCCCTTTATGACCTTTATAATCGGACAAATCCGCATAATTTTTGTGATGCTATCATGTCAATATGGAGCAAAATCTCTGAGGAATGTTTCCAAAACCTTGTTGAATCCACAAGATCGAGAATTAAGGGCACGGTCTCATGGGTTTGCCCATACAAACTAGACTTGAACGATCTGGATTCTCGCAGCAGGGGTCAGACAACTCTGCGCGGTCTCATGGTTGTTTTCTGAAACGTTTTGAGGATGAAACTGTCGTCATCACACCGTGATGCAAGTAGAAGAAGACGGCAAAACTCCAGTCCAGCTGGTGGCGTCACCACCTGTTAGAGTGCGATGCCTGTCACTAATAGACAATCTATGCACGTACATGCATCGAGCATGCTGACACAGAGAGAGCCAGCATGAAGTTTCGAGAAACTTGTTCTGTGTGTCTCATTACTCGTAGTGCGTGAGGGATGTCTAATTTGGGAGAAGCGTCAGCAGGGAGCTAACAGAGACAAACAATCGCTGCCAGAGATCCAACACCACCCCTTTTTCCCTCTTCACCCCCCTTGTGTCAAACGTTCCGGATATTCCAATCGTGCAGACGGCCTCTTCCAACCATTGCGTTCTGACAACTGTTCCAGACTCTTAGTGCGGTCGCATGGCGCAAATAAATACTGATCTAATCCCTTTTCTGGTCTTGAAAACGTTTTAATCGTGACCGTGTCCGTGTGATCATACCCTAAGGAAGTTTTGAAGGGAAAAAGGGTACAATCTGGTACTTTGACGGTTGACCCAATAAAGTGTATTATTGTTACCTCGACCTGATTAACATCATCTGTTTGGGCTTCTTTAGTTTTGATTTCCAGGTCTTTCTGTTGGTTAATGGTTTAGTTGCTAGATCCCCGTTAGTTGTCTTTGTTTGTGTTTGACACTGGGTTTGTGCTGAAGTTGGGATACTGTAGCTAGGCCTTGTTTTGTCATGGTTGGGTTTTGGTTACAGTTTTCAGCTTATTGGTGCTGATCCTTTCCCTTTTTGGTTTGTAGAAATTACAGATTAGGTTTGTGTTGGTTTTCCCCCGTTTGGGCTCTCTTTAGTTTAGGTTTTGTCTGTCTTTTAATTTCATTCGTTTGAGCAGCATCACTAACCCCAGCTCCTTTTTCAGGTTTTGTGTTTACGCCTTTAATTCACCTCCTGAACAATAAAAATATCTTTACTCCACCGTTCCATCTGAAACCAGTCTTTTTGAGCTGGGACGTAACAGTTATTGAAAGGCAAGAAAAATAAAGACTACTTTATGAAATATTGCTTTACTCTGCTTGCTGAACTGAGGACAGCATGTTGCTGAGAGCTGAACATCTCTAACACATTTCATGGACATGAGAAAAAAACCAACAGAGATCATCTTTGGTCAAACGTGATGAAACGTGCTTGATTGAAAGCAGATATCGCAGCTCTTTAAACGACGGCCAAAGGCTGATAAGTACACAACAAGACGGTGAAGCCACTTTGGCAGGTAACGGACCAGCGTTGAAGTGTGTCTGGCTGTGAGAAAGGCATCTGATGATGAAAACGCACCAAGAGGCCGCTGTGTGCAGACAACAAAAGCTAATTTCCTCTCCAGCTTCCGAACAGGCTTCCCCTCCTCTGAGCCGCGGGACCGCTTCGATGACTATTTTTAACCACACAGACCTTCTTTTTGGATAAAACCTTAAATCTCCAGCCAGTCTAAATATCAAACCACAGTTAGTGTGTAATTATGTTGTGCTGTCGGTGCAGCCGTACCAGATGAAATGAAGGGGTTTTATAGCGAGCGTGTGTGGAGGAAAATGAAGCGTGTACGCGGTTGCAGGGTTGGAATCAGGCGTGTATAGACCAGCACTGAATACGTGCCAACATGGTAGTCCATGCAGAAGAGGTTGATAATTACAGGCGTGCAGAAAAGGAATGTGGTCGACTGTGTGAGTGTGTGAGAGGGAGTGTTTTTTTCTTTTTGTATGACTGATACAGCGGCCTCGGCTTCGGCTACAACTGATGCCAGCTGGACCGGTTTGGCACATGTACAGAGACACCCACCCACACACACACACACACACACAGTGTCCTGCACACATACGTAAAAGTACAGGAAATTACAAGCACAGATGCGTGCACACATGTAAATATATAAAATATACACACATGTATGTTTATGTGCGTTTGTGCACACAAAAACACACATATGCTGAAGCAGTGTACCAGAATACATCCACACACAGACCCATGTGCTTTTACAAGATTAATTCAGGACCACACAGAATGATAATAAATAATCAATTTTTAAAAAATGTTTTTTTTTTTTAATTTATATTTTGCTTTCCTTCTTTTTTGCCCCAAAGTCTGATTAACTGATTAACTCAATCCGATGTCATCACACCTTCCAAATTCAGTGTATCCTTACACAGTGTGTATGATGTAATGATGATGTAATGATTAACTTTATTGATTCTCCCTTTATATTCTATGATTTTTACCACTGCTAACAGAAAATGAGGTATCATTATAGTTTTCTTCTTTAAATAAAGTTACCTCTGATGTGAATTAGTTCATGCTTTCCAATCAAAAAATAGGCTGAAGAAACAAATGAAAGACATTATATGAAGTTGTAGAAGTTGTATTTACCACCGAATTGATCGTCTTTGGTCTTTCGAAGGCCTGAATTAATGTTTTACTTTTGTTTTAAAACATAAAAATTTTATGAACATCATGACATTCATTTTGTATAGTGGTTCAACAGAAATATTAAAAACAAATACACAAAATATAAAACTAATATGCAGGCATGATGGTTCTCCTGAGCTAAACTTTTGTTGAGCAACACTTTGAGGTAATCATCGCAATCATTTTTTTTTTTTTTTTTTGGTAATTTCTAATCATACGCAAACACCTGTTGACAGGTATTTTAACCCACTGTTCATGAGCACTGTTCATGTTTTAATTTTTCTGGGACAGCTTTGTTTGTTTGTTTTATTAAAAAAATATTTTTAAACAAAACTCAAAAGTTTATATTTTATTTCACTAAGTCACAATTTAGTACATTTTCATTCATTATTCGTTTTTTGAGTTTTGTGTTATTTGAATTACTATTGTAAATTCAACCCTTTCTTCAATGGGAGGATATGTATACTTTCAAGCACTATATATATATATATATATATATATATATATATATATATATCAAATTGCAGGGATAAATGACAAAAATGAACAGTCATTCCTAATGGTTTTAATGTTTGGATAAAAATAATACAAACCTATTGTAAATAATACAGAAGCCACTTCCAAATATGACAAAAACTACTGCACTCCACAGGCCCTTCACCTTTGACCTCCTGCCCTCCACCATCTCTGTTCTCTGCAGCCTGAGTTTATGTCCAACAAACAAACAAAAATTTTAATTTGGCTTTTAAAGAAAACGTAGCAACAATAATATCAATTGCTCTACAATAAGACCATAATCACTTTAAAAAGGCAAAAAGAAAGCGATGCAGGATTGGAAGGGTCAGTCAGAAGATCACCCACCTCATCAGAGTATATTGTAGCTGCAGAAATATGCCTTTAATTTTGATGGAAAAAACATTCTGATCCAAAGGGCCCATTACTTGCTAAAAAGGAGTAAAGTTGATTTTATATATGATCATAAATAAGACATATCAGCAAAAAAATCTTGTCTTAATTAAATGCTTTTTAAAGTAGATTATTTCTTTTATAGGGGTCTTTGAAAATAATTGGTTTTTAAATTTCCTCTCAATTACGGCCACATGGTTGAGTTTTCCATTTCTCAGAAGATGAAGGACCATCTTTGAACTTCTTCCAAGCAGAAAATAATAAACTATATGGAGAAGGGTTAAATACAAACCAGAAAATCACATGATTGGATGACTGAGAAATACAATTTGTTTCTCTTTATCATTAAAAACCCCCATTAAAAACAGTTAAGGGTGATTTTAATCAATACATTTGGCTTTTTATTGTACATATTTAAGTTTATTTTTCAAATTAAATCAGATTTATCTCAATAAACCAGCATCATTTTTCTATTTTCTTTAAATTTCTTAATTTTATTTAGACGGTGTTTTCAGACACTAAAAGATCAAGTCGAACCAAAAACATCCTTTCCACAAACACATCACTGAATTTTCAGATTGTACCTCAACTCATTTAGGGAAAGGGGTTACCAATTGTGAACGTACTTCAAGAAACCTCATCAACTTTCAGAGGGTTCTTCAGCAAACCCACTTCAGTTTGTTTGATCTGACAAAGAGGATCTTCGATCAAGGCTTTAAACATCAGGGGGAAGTACCATCTAGAAACTCCACTTGAAGGGAAACAGCAATTTGAATCATAAGAGCTGAAACCTGAAGAAAATATTCATGAAATGCAACAAACTTCAGCTATTTATATTTAAAGGACCTGTAAAAATTGCACAAAGTGATTTATAATGTATTTCTGTTTCAACAGTTCACTCATACAGTTACACAGCGAGGAACATACAGTACCAAGGTCTGTCTGGGGACCAGAGGTTTGTAAAAGGACATGTTGATGGGCTACAGATTGAAATGTCCTCACATTAAAAAGGCAACAGCTCTATATTGAAAAGACAATAATAATTGCTGGATTCCCAACATTGAAGAGTGGTTGAGGTATGTTTCATATAGCATGATATTTCAAACGAAGACAAACCATCATTGAACGTGTTTTAAGAAAAACTGGGTTGATGTGACAGTACTCAAAGAATGTCATTACTGTCAAACTAAATCACTAACAAAGAAGGTTCATTGTCATACATGTTAATGGAAATACTGCTTTAAAACTTTCAAACTTTGAACTGAAACTTTGAAGAAAGAAAACTTCATTAGAGTTTCCAAAACAGTTGAAAAGCACTTCCAGGTACTCCCAAAATACAAAAATCCTTGAACTTCAGAGGTCTCTACAAATGTACATTTGTGCTTACTTAATTATTCTTAAAGGGACTTGAGGCAAGATTAAGAAACAAAACTTGCGACTGGCGCTTCAGGTAACTGCAGCCATGAGCCAAGCCGTCAGTGGAGCACAAACTGAAGCTATAATGTTGTTTACTACGCTTTTTCTTCGTATTTACAGTTTTTAGTGTCTTTCAGTTGATCTGGATTGTTTGCTGACGGCAGAATAATCCATAACTATCGCTTACAGTGTTTGAATTTACCGCGACCGTCTTCTTCCTGTATCAAAACTGCGGATGTAGCGTCATTTGACATCACGTCTGCAGGGCAGCGCGGGAAATTCAGACACCGAATTGCAGCGCATTTTGCAGCACACAGCCTGTTCAAGGCAACGGAGAGAAACGTTATTTTTGGTATTTAACGCTTCATCACCCATTAGTATTAAAAAAAATGGACATGCATGTTTGTTTGTTTTTTTTTTAAATTCCTGCCTCTAGTCCCTTTAACATCTTCAAAATATGCTTCTTTAAGTTGAATTGCTTGCTGAGTAAATGGTAATGTCTACCAACCGCCATCGTTTCAGCATTTGGTCTGGTGTTGCATTTGTTCAACCATTTAACAAAGAAAGAGTGAACCTCAATTAGGAATGTAACAATATGGAAATTTCATGTTACGGTTATTGTGACCAAAAAGATCACAAAAAACGAGTGGCATATGATATTACCACAATTCCATGAGAAAAATAGACAAAAGGGCAAGGAAATCGTCAGCAGCAGCCAGAGAAACGTAAAAATGTGAGTATTTTTTGTAAATAAAATATGAAAATCGCCATTTAAGGTCGCTGTAATGTATTAAAGACAGTTTAATTAGAAATGTGAACAAAGTCGCCAGTTTTGTAACATTACGTGCAACTGATCGTGTCTGAAAACTAACATTAACGGCAAGTTTGAGTCACAGGCGCCTTCTTTTCCTTTCATTTTTACGTTTTTTCCGGCCAAAAGCCAAAGAAATAATCCAGTCGCTGAGGAAAGGGAGATCATTGCTGCTGCATGTGGCTTTTTTCTGTTTCAACAAAACTTTATTGACAATGTAATGCTGCAGACGGCATTGCGAACTACTCTGGAAACAGCCGTGATGTCAGTTTACTGCGCCACGGACGATTATTGGTGACGCATGAGGATTTTAAAGTGTTGGCCCATTTCTTAGGGGAATGATTCAATCCCTAACACTTGCAGCCAAGGGGAAGGGCTAGGGGTAGGGGTGGTGGTAGGGATGAAAAGAGGAATTGGAATTGGGCCATTATGTTAAATTGTCCCAAAAAGTGTTCAACAGAACTGATGATGTGTTACACAATGAAAAGATCAAGCCAAATAATCAAAAATATTGGCTATATATGTAATAAGGGTGTAACAATACATGTATTCATATCCAACTGAACCGCACAGGTGGGGTGTGTATCAAACCATAACAACTATATCTAATATTGAAATACCAAACTCTTAAAAGAAGACTTTAGAGGCTGCCTAACCACCGAGGAACCCCCAAAGGTTTTTCCTCAGACGCTAAATCTAAAGAGGCTCGTTGGCGTTAAGGAGTTGTTCAAGCAGCCCACTTGGTCAGTGCGCTGACTGCAGAGATACAAAACATGGAGGAGGGAGCTTTCCACAGGCCACTCTGCTGTATAAAGCCCATAGAAAAGTCGGTGAGCCAGGGGGACCAAATCCCTGCTAATCCACAGTGCAGAAAGACAGAAAGGAAACACAAATCAGCGCCGTAACAAGCTGAGAGCAAAGTGGAAGTGGGAAACTCGGCTGGACCATTAGATATGGTGACAAAACTTCTAAACAGGTACTTAAACATATTAACCCAAGTAACATTCATTTTAATACTTAGAAAATAATTCAGGTAAATATTTAACATAAATTAGACCTACAAATAGATGAGATGAAGCTCTAAAATGGTAATTTTATAGGAAGTATCAAAACTGAATTACTTTGATCTGGTACTGTTAAATTCAGCCAAAATAACAAAAAAAAAACCTGACAGATTTGGATAAATTTTTTTTTTTTTTATTTTTTATAATGATAAAAGTTCCCCAATCACTTTGATTCCAAAGGTAATGCTTGTTAATGATCATAAACATAATCAATAAAAATCACCAACAGAAGAAAATCATTGTAATATGTTACACACTGCATTCAATTGCAAGAGATTGCAGGACATTATTGTAGATTATTTACTGGTTTGAATAAAATTAAATCAAAATTGTCCACTTCTCGTGCTTTTGAATCATCATAGCGCGATAGGAACATGTGACGCTGTGTGCAACCAATAGTGGGCTGCAACATCACGACCCTGTCCCAGAAAAGTTGCCAGTGCGGTTCACAGCCTCGTGACACCACTGGGCAGTGACGGCTCGAAAAATGCGCACAATGAATGTAGGTGTGCCATAAAAACAAGTCAGAAATGCAGATTTTAAAAGTTGAAAAGTTATGTTGTGGGTCTTTAAAGCCTCGTTGGCTTTGTTTGGGGGAATGTGAGTGCACTGATGCTCTATTGGACTTAGATCTGGTGACTGAGGAGGTCAATAGGGGATTATCACATTTCCGCGTTCCGGTTTCCGGAAGTTGAAACATTTGGCACTTCCTCTTCCGGGCCATGTTAACGACAGCCGTTCCTGCTCTGTTATACTGTTTAAATCGGATAAACTCCAAACATATTTAAGTTTTCATTCTAGACTGAAGTGATACTGGATCAAAAGCTGGATCAAAGCGATCGATTTGCCGCGGTGAAGGGCCGAACTTTATAATAAAACACACGTTTGTTTGTCCCCGGTGGGGCACAACACCGGCACTTCACAGCATGCTAGCATTAGCCAGCTAACGTTTACTGACGTGCTTAACCCTTTATTAACTGCAATAGAAATGACCCGTCTATGCCTGCTCTGTTATTTTTGGGCATAGTGGGGTCATTTCTTGGGGTATCCTCAAGTGTTTTATATTTTTAGAATCTGTACAACTTAAGCTACAAGGTTATGAACATCAATGGACAGTAATAACTTCCAATGCTCTTGAAAAAATGCCATGAATATTAAAAATACACAAAAATCGGAATTGTTTTCATCACATCTTACTAACTAAAAAAACAAAACATAGTGATCCAAAACATTTCTAAATGTACAAAATTAAAATAAATACTTCTTAACACTTTACAAGTTATTGCAACCATTTATCTCTTTTAGTTTTTGAGATACAGTCCTTATTGGTTGCAGAGTACAAAGGCGATTTGATTTCAGCTTCAAGCTAAAGCAGCTAATAAAAGCATTTTATTTCTGCTTTGGCGTCATTTGATGGGAGTATTTCCAGCTGCTTTACCTAGAATATCTAAAATAAACAAAAAAGGTTCTGGACCATTGAGAAGCTGAAAAATTATTCAAAATTCTGTAATTTTTTCATAAATCCAAGAAATGAACCTACAAAATGAACATACAAAAACTATAAAAATTCAGAAAATGATTGAATAATTGTTGAGTATCTTCAACCTATTTTGAATATATATTTTTTAATTCTTTCGTTTTTGAATCAGGTTATTTTAGGTACAGGGTGCACTTTCGATTTGTGAAAATACTGCACAGTATGTGTGCTGTAACTTGTGGTATCATCAGAGCCGGTTCACAGTTCCCTTACCTGCTCTGCCAAATATTTCCTGCAGACTCCAGATGTGTAAATATAAACTATGCTAAGACTTGCCTAAATGCAAAATAAAAAAATCTTTAAAAAAAACAAACAAACCCTAAGCCACTAATGTCATAAAAACAACAAGAAACCACTAATCTTGCTGCGGATCTGTAGTAGAACTAAGCCACTTCACATGCTAAAATTAGCAACTGTTATTAAAAAAAAAACTACTGAAAACCAGCTAAAACCATGTAAAACACAATATAAATGACAGAACAACCTATTCTCGCTTTATTTTCCTCATTATTTGTCTCTCTTTCCATCGTCAGTCTCTCTGGCAGTGACCACTTAACACTCCACTCTGCTATGACTTCCTAGCGCCACCTTGTGTTTACATTGCCGATCTGCGTCGCACGTAGCGACAAATGATGACGTCATCGCCTCGCGACGCCAGCTCAGCTTGAAAGGCGCCAGTCTTAGCTTTCAAATAAAAAAAAAATTATCGTTCTAGCTGTTATAGTTTTTATTTTAGAGCAGTTTAAGCAGGATTATGCTAACAGGGAACTTCTAGCGGCCGCTAGCGGCCGCCCGCGGCCGTTCCGTTTTTAAAGGGTTAACATTGTGCGTCTTCAAACACACAAACATCTGAAAATCGGGTCTGTACCTCCCCGTTTCCAGTGGAACAACTGGGGACTGCCAAGAAAGGAGACGCTTTCAGATGCTTGTGTGTTTTCAGCCGCACAAAGTTAGGCACGTCATCAAGCTGGCTAATGCTAACCTGCTAACAAAAGTCCGCCAGCTACTACTCTATTAAACTTTGTAAATCGGATAAACGCCAATGCCAAGTTTTCATTCCAGACTGAAGTGATGCTGAGGAAGAAGTGGATTAAAACGACCGATTCGCCGCGGTGAAGGACCGAACTTTATAATAAAACGACACACGTTTGTTTGTGGCCGGCAGACTGCGCAGTCGTGTTAGCAGGTTAGCATTAGCTAGCTCGATAACGTGCCTAACTTTGTGCGGCTGAAAACACACAATCATCTGAAAGCGTCTCCTTTCTTGGCAGTCCCCAGTTGTTCCACTGGAAACGGGGAGGTACAGACCCGATTTTCAGATGTTTGTGTGTTTTAAGACGCACAATGTTAAGCACATCAGTAAACGTTAGCTGGCTAATGCTAGCATGCTGTGAAGTGCCAGTGTTGTGCCCCACCGGGGACAAACAAACGTGTGTTTTATTATAAAGTTCGGCCCTTCACCGCGGCGAATCGATCGCTTTGATCCAGCTTTTGATCCAGTATCACTTCAGTCTAGAATGAAAACTTAAATATGTTTGGAGTTTATCCGATTTAAACAGTATAACAAAGCAGGAACGGCTGTCGTTAACATGGCCCGGAAGAGGAAGTGTCAAAAGCCGGCAACTTGCGGTAAGCGTGATAATCCCCTATGGAGGACAGTGAACTGATTGTCATGTTGGAGATGATGGGAGCTTTGTGACATGGTGCATTGTCCTGCTGGAAGCAGCCATCAGAAGATGCTACATGTGGTCATGAAGGGATGGACATGGTCAGCAATGATACTCAGGTAGGCTGTGGTGGTTAAACCATGCAGAAGGAGCTAAAACTGCACCAAGAAAACATCCCCACACCATTCCACCATCACCAGCAGACCTGTTGATCTAAGATGGGATGGATCCATACTTTCATTTTGTTTCCATCAATTTCTGACTCTACTGTCTGGATGTGGAGCTGAGATGGAGACCAGCAACGTTATCCAGGTGGACCTGATAAAGTTACAAGTGTATCTCCAGACAGTGACGAGTTAAAACTGAAAATGGGAGAACTTATGATCCATAACCTTTACTTATCAATTTATTTCATATTTCCATTCTTATGTGCTGATCTTGTCGATCAGATTGATCAGACAAGTATTTTACTCCATGAGTCCAACATTCTTGCAGCCTGCAGAGCATCTGGGAACCTCATGAAGGAAGTTTGGAGCATTTTCTGCTGCATGCATCACATTATTGATTGATTCCAGTTCTAAACGAACATAACTGACACTTTAGCTGGGATTTACTCTCAGTGCTGCATGTGGTGGCTTTGAATATGGGAAAAGTAAGCAGAGTGGGGGGGGAGCTTTCTTTCTTCCACCAGTAAACAATAAAGTAATATCTCCTGATCATTACAAGGCTACTGTGTAAATGAGAGTTTGTTATTTTTCCTCTTCATTAATTAGCTTTGCTATGTTCACCTTTATCTTAATTACTTTGATAAAGTTTCATTAAACGCGGCACAACAAACAGAGAGGTGACATCACGTACTGTGTAAACAGGAATAACTGCAACCTCAACACGGACAGCCACACACCAGTTCACCCGTCCATCATGTTTCAGTGAGCCGTTCCGTCCAGGTATGAACGGAGAGGACGGAAGCAGAGGAGACGGACTCGCTGAAGGAAGAAAAGACCGACAAACGGAGGTGGAGAGGGAACAAACAGACAGCAGAGACAGGGATGGAGACGAGAGGAATACGAGGAAACAAACCAAATCTAAACAAATGAGTGTGTTTAATGTCTATCTGAATAATCTGTGTAAATTTTATTCCTTGATAAACAGAAAAAATAATTAAGTAGATCAAAATCTTTCCAATTCATTGAATAATGAAGTGTTTCTTTAGCTTTTCCTGATCTCCAGAGTTTGGTTTAAGCTGAACTCAGTCAAGCATTGACCTAAAACAATATTACCTCTCACTGCAGTTGTGTGTTTTTCTTTCTTTTTTTAAATAGAAATATTAATTTCTTTATAATTCACTGAGCTTCATTGTGACTCAGCAAAAGGATTAAACCTTGTGGGTCATTGGAGATGTTTTCCATCCTTTCAAGGAATTTCCTCTGTTATTGGATGGTCATTTTATTTGTGATGGAGACAAATTTGCTCCAGAAACACTACAAACAAATATTTTTCTTCACTTTTTTTCTAAAATCTATCAATCAAATTGAGTTACTGTATGATCAAAAATACATAACATGTTATCTTTTCTACTGTTAAAATGTATGGTGGCCCAGAAGGGTCACAACAAAACAAAAGCCACAACACTACAGAATTAACAACCCCTCAACAAAACTAACTGCAACACAACAAAATCAACTGCAATGCAACAAAATTAACCACAACACAACAAAATAAGCCACAACACTACTTATTTTGCGGTTAATTTGGCTGTAATGTGGCTTCTATTTTATCGTGACCCTTCTGGGCCACTGTAAAAATACCTTTTTAAATACACAAAACTGTTTTAATGAAAAAAGAAACACACAAAAATGTCTTGTTTGCCATTAAACACATGTTTGGGATCTCATTTTTGTGAAATAAATGATGGTGTGAGATTAAAGAGCTCCATTAAAGGTTGAATATGAAAACTTATTAAAAGCTATATCTAAAAAAAAGTAATAATACCTCCACGAAGAAGTATAATTTTTTCCCCTAAACATGAAAAAAAACAGACTTTTTTTTTCAATTTCTGAAAAGAGTCAGAATTCTGACTTGTTTCCCCCCAAAACCTTATAAAAATTCATAGATTTATTTTATTTTTGAAAAAAAAAATTAAAATAATAATAATCTGAATTTTGAGAAAAAAGTCAGAATGCTGACTTTTTTCCATAACAGTAAAAAACAAAAAAAAAAAACCACAAAAAGTGAGTTTCTTTCTTCAGTTTCTGAAAAAAATTGAATTCTGCCTTTTTTTCCCAGAACATTGAAAAAACAATTCAGGATATATATATATATATATTTTTTTTTTCAATTTCTGAAAAAAGTCAGAATTCTGACTTTTTCCTCAAGATTTTATCTATTTTTTCTTCAGTGGCCCTAATCCTCCTCCGTATGAATCTTTTTCTTTCTTTCCTCTGTCTAAGTGACAGACCGTGCCCATCACATCCCTTCCATGCTTTTCATTCACTTTCACACAGCTAAGGAAGAAAACAACAGGACGGTGTTGTCTGTGTCGTCGCTGTCAGTGTCTAGACTCCTTCTGTCAGAGGTTGAGAGACACAAGTGTTTCTCGGTGTGAAAGGAAACACTCAGAAGACGTGATCTCCTCTGACACCCATATAATGAATCCATTTAAACCAAATATATGACTAATAGCACAATTTGATGAAGATGGCAACGAGAGGAAAAAAGGAAGAGAAAGATGGATAGAAGAGGGGTTAAACTCCCTCTTCTTGAATGTCATGTGTGTGTGTCTGTAGTGTGTGTGATGGGGGGAGGGTTGAACTGAGCAGACATGAATCATTCTGAGCGATTCAAGCGTTTCCATGACACCACTGGGCACCGGTCCAGAAGTTTCTACAAAGTCTGAGAGGTAGCCACACACACACACACACACACACACACACACACACATAATATGACATGCTAACAGACACTGAAACCATCCTGCTGGTCCGGAATTCGAAGCGATCTGTATATTTTTCATCTCTTCTTGTAGAAAAACCAATGATTTTTAGGCTACATCAACATGAACAGATGATGGTCCATGAGCAACCGTCGTCTAACAGACAACCCTCCAACCAAAAACACACCGCCACCACTACCACCATTGCCCCCCCCCCCACCCCCACCCCCCGCAGTCCCAGCAGGCATTGATTCCTTGGCACCGGAGTGAGTGAATACATCAAACAACAGATGAACATATACGAGCGTCGAGAACAACTTGAGAGACGTGGCATCCCGCTCACATCTGTCGCCTTCTACCTTCAGCGAAAAGCAGCAGATACGGCTGATTCGAACAGCACCGGGGTTCACCGTGGACAAAATGCATGTAGGGTGATATCCTAACCTTAACTAATAGCCACTGCAAAAATAAAGGAAATAAGAATGTATTTAGAGAGGAGAAATCTTGGATTCATTTGATTTTTTTAAATGTTACACATCAAATTGATGCAAGATTTCTGTATGAAATTTAGATTTTCCTAAATTTGACAGACTTCCCTGCAAGAAAGTCTGCAAGGTTGGCCTTTGTTCAGTGCATTTCATCTGTTTCTTTAACTTAAATATTATAATTTAGGATTAGTGTTGCATCATTTTATCATTTCATCATTTTAGCCATTTTACTTCATCTCATTTGTACTTTACTATATGTAATCTGCGCTGCTACAACTTATCACTTCCATCACTTTATTGCTTACTAGCTTGTACTTATTTACTTATTTGATTCAACTATATACCTAAAATGTGGTTTTTCATTGCATTTGGTTATATGCATGTGTGTTTATTTATTTATTGTTAGTCTTTATTTCATTTTATCCTGTGGTAGCTTAATTTATTCTATTTCTAACAGTGTCTTACTTTTCTACGTTTTGTATTGCAGCTGTTGTACAGCAGTTTTCCTCAGGATAAATGAAGCTTCTTGAATCTGGGGGGGAAGACAATAACTCACTTATACTTTTCAAATAAGATATTTTACACTGCAAAAACTCAAGGTCTTACTGAGTATATTTTTCTATTTTCTAGACAAAATATCTCATCACACTCATGAGACATAATCACCTAAAGAGAAACATTTAGTGAGATACAAGAACTTTTTTTAAAAGAGAAATGCATCTTAAATATGTCTTATTTCAAGAAATCTTATCAAGAAAATTTCACGTATTCTATTGGCAGATTAGTTTTTCTTTATTACAACAAAAATAGATAAATTCTGCCAATAGAACAAGTGAATTATTTTTTTTTATAAGATGTATTGTCCTAAAATAAGTTTTTTTATGTCTCACTGAAATGTTTCTCTTTAGGTGATTCTGTCTTATTTTGAGTGTGATGAGATATTTGACTAGAAATTAGAAAAATATACTTGGTAAGATTTGAGTTTTGTAGTATAGGTAAAGGTTTTCAAATAAAATTTCAAGTTTAATGTATATTTTTTAAGACTCAGCCATTGCAGAGACATTTCCTATGTAAAAAAGTTAGTTTAAAAAGTAAAAACATCAAATTTCTGTGCAGTTTTACAACCATTTTTTTTTTCCTTTTCCAGACAAAAGAAAAGCTCAAATCAAACAACAGCAGACTAATTTTCACAAATTAGAAGTCATTTTCAGGTATCTCACTGTTCTCGATGTGTTGAGCTGATATATTACATTAGGAAAGACCATATTGCAGTTACAGTATCATGTAAACTCTATGCCAATTCTTATCACTGGAAGTCTCCAGAGAGTATCCAGCGGTTTTGTTAGCTTCATACATGATGAGGAGTCAGGAAAAGTTTATCCTCCACCAAGTTTCATCAGTAACTTTTACAGTTGGTGTTACACAAGCTGCTTAAATCTTGGCATGTATATCCCATGAGGACTCGGAGGAATCATCATCAGTAGATTGATATTTCTCAGACAGAATGAGTGTAAAAATACTCCAAATAACATACTGTTGAACATATTGTCATTTATTGCAACTGGCTCACAATCCAAAGCACAAAAGAAAGGGAGGTGCAGAGTGACTGGAGTAAAATAAAGTGGAAGGAGAGTCAACTTAGAGAAATGTGCAGCTTTACAGCAACTGTCTTTGTGAGGCTGCAGACGGTACGAAGTAAACCAAGCTGCAGGCATCACATTTGCTCCCTGTTCATGTGAATGAGCCCCCCTCTCCAGTCATTACCAAAACAGCCTTCATTATCCAAAGCCCCCCCCCCCACCATCCCATGCTCATTCACCCCTCCTCCACCCCAGCATCAATAGACAAACAACACAAACAACAATGAGGCTACAAACAGGGCAACAACACAGAAGCGTCGGACTTTAACCCAAGTATCAGGGTGGATGCTCCGAACGCAGCCTGCTGTGTTCGTGACATCATCAAAAAAAAAAAAAAAAAAAACTTAAGAGAAAATTCATTCCTTTCTTTTTTATTTTATTTGACTCCAATTTCAAAGTGAAATTTCACCGGGAAGACTCGGGTTTGCAGCGAAGTACGTCGCTGTGTGTTCCCTGCATGTGTGCGAGTGTGTTGGTCTCAGACAAAACAGGGCTGCTGAAATGCGGCAGGCACTGCAGATTTTTGTTGGCTGGCTGACAGCGCTGCGCCGGTGCCAAGCCCCGACGGCGGAAACGACTAAAAGACGCATAAGGCTGGCATTAGAGCCCCAAATCTCTTCTCCCCCTTCCATACCTCCTTCCCTTTTCTCTTTCTCTTTCCCCGCTCTGTGGCACGACGTTTACTTTGGTCGGGGTCTGACTCGATTTGGCAACGTTGTCGTTTGTGAATTTATCAATCTGTCTTTATTTCGCTGTGATCTGGGGAGCAGGAAACATGGCACCTGAAACACAGTGGGAGGTGTGCTGCCATGTTGATGTGGCGTTCTTTCCTTCTTTTTTCTTTTTAATTGTCTTTCAGACATCAACACGCTTCCAGTTCAATTTTCATAAGTGCTGCCGAATAGCAATTTCGGTTGATTTGATTCTTTCCAGGGTTTATAGTTTCCCCGCCATATCTGCTGTCTTTGTCTTGAGGATTTCGGGCAGCACTTCCACAAATACCTTGGACACAAAAGCATCTGGAGTTACATCCATAAGGCACTGAGCCCATGTTTCTCCTAAAACCTAAAACAAATGAAGAAAACAACACACTCCAATTATGCTCCAGAGACAATAAAACACAGTTAAAAAAAAAAGAGAGAAGAGAGAGAGAGAAATCTTGTGTAAAACATTCAGGATTACCTACAAGTAAAATCCTGATTATGTGTTTGGAGTCCATTATTGATGGAACAATATTTAGCTGCATCGCAAACAAAGGATGCAACAATCGTAGCTGTAAATTGTGTCGGAGTATTGTTCAGGAGACAGACGATGACTGCTAATGTTGAATTGAAAACGGTTCTTAGAGGTGGATTTAACACGTTTCCTCTTGTCTCTGGGTTTGAGACAGAGACCCAGTGATGCGGGGAGACAAAGGGAGAGGTAGCAATGAGAGAAAAGGTGTGAAATTTTGAATTAACAGCACAATATGCAAGTATTAAGGTGCAGCACAATGAGCAGCGAGAGCTTGACAGTGGAGCGTTGTTCACTGACAGAAGAAATAAAGACGCCACATTTGGGTTCACTAGGTTTTCTTGTGTCAAACAGGCAGAAGACAAACTTGACAATGAGCATGGACATGATTTCATCATTGCTGACTCATTCCCTTTCTTCATGCACGTTTTCCACCACCCATCCTTTGGGATATTTGTTTTGTAAGGTATGAGGTTTATCATGCTGACGCATCAGTTACATATCCTAGATACATTCTTCAGGTGGTAAAAGGCTGAAATAGTTTATATATAGCTGTTAAAACTGAGCTGAGTCCATACACCATGGTTTCTGACTCGATTCAGTGTTTTTAACATTGCTGACCAAGCAGCAACTGCCAGCGAGAAAACTGAAGCCATGAGGAAGTGCAGAAAAAATTGTAATTCCCCCCTCATCCACTAGGGGCTGGCTGCAAAACACCAATCCCCCACTGACTCCCATATAAAAGACCACCTTCACAGCAGAAATAAACATGTTTACAGCCTGGTTCAGAACATCATTTTAGGTTTGATTGGTCATGTTTACCTTCATGTCAATTGTGAGGGTGAATTTTTTTACAACTCATCTGTTTAGATGTTATTTAATCTTGTGTCCCTCTGATTGACAGGTGGCACACCTGGTGCTGGCCTGCCGGTTGATAGTTAGCTCCATAAACTTGCTCTCAGGAAGGCCTCAGCCTGTAGCAGAGTCGCATAACGGTGGGTTTTAGGTGCTTAACAGCAAGTCCAAGCAGGTCTTACCTTTAGACTGCCAATGGGCAATCTCAGGGGTGGGCAACTCTGGTCTTTGAGGGGGGTATCCTGCAGGTATTAGGAGTTTCCCTGTGGCAACAAACCCTGTGACTTGAGCTTGACATTTTCTTGTCAAGCCATTGATAGGTGTCAGGTGAGTTCCAACAGGGAAACCCATAATATCTGCAGATGCCGGCAATGGGTGACATAGCAGGAGGTTTGTCCCTCTTATTAATGGTCTATGATGCTGACTGGAGCTGGGAACTAATCTTTGGACCCTCATCTTTGTTTCCAAATACAATCATTTCAGATTTGTCTTTGTTTAGCTGAAGAAAATTCTGGCATGTCCTCGTAATGACTTGACATTCTAGTATTGATAGAATATGTGATTATCATGCACCATGGATGGGGAGATCCTTTTACATTTCATTGCATGCTTACTGTGTAAGTCAATGGACATGACAAAAAAAGTTCTTTGACTTTGACAGTGACTGAGGTACACACTTAACCCTCTGGGCTCCGGGGTAAAATTGGACATTTTTGTCTACTTTTGATTTTACCCTTTTCTTTCACACTTAAAATCATTGCACTGTATGTGCTATGTATTGTACCATTCCTTTAAACACAACCCCACAATGTTTTACCGCTATTTTTTTTCCCCTTTTGACAAACTGTATAACCACTTTGCACTTAAAATCCCACAAAAGCATAAAATCCAAGTAGGTTGAATGTTTTACTGTGAAAAACGCAAACATCTGTTATATACCATTTGAAATTTGAATTTGAAATTAAGATTGAAAAAAAGATTAGCCTATTCTGGGTGGATCATTAAGGTGTTCAAGTTTCTTTTTATTTATTTATTTTAGCAGTGAGAGATTAATGCAGTTTCCAAATGACAACAGAAAATAAATTTTGGGTGGATGCTTTTTTATCCAAACTAACAACAAGATAGTTTCTTGTCAAAAACTAAGTGAGATACAGTGTTTGGTCTGTGTAAAGCTACAATGGCTCTATAACTAACTGAACATTCAGTATACAGATAACCAAAGGTCAGATTGGGCTAATTTGAAACTTTTATTGTTAGTTAATTTTTTAAGCTAATGTGGTTCTACAGTGACACAAACCTATGAGGAATTAATTAGCAAAAACTAGCTAGCTCTTACTCCACTAGCAACAATCGCACCATTCACTCGCCGGTTTGATTTCTACCCTTACCAAAAATAAATATTCCTTAAGTACATCTTATTAAGTATACTCAAGTATACTAAAGTATATCCCCCAAGTGTATTTTTATTTACCAAGTACACTGCTATCAGTGTACTACCAGTATACTAACAAGTGTACTTCTTGGGACTAAATTGGCCCAATATAAGTATTTAAAAGTATACTTTTGAATATACTTACAGTAATCTTCTGGTATGCTGTGAGTGAACTCGTACTAAGACTTCAAGCTTACTTTTACTTTTAGAAAGCACACTTTAAAGTATACTGAAAGTATACGTCTAGGTATACTGTTAGTTTACTTGTACTAAAACTTTAAGTTTACTTTTACTCTTGCAAATTGCACTTTTAAATATACTAAAAGTATTCGTCTATGTATACTGTTAGTTTTCTACAGTGTTGGGAACATTGCTCTAAAAAAGTAATTAATTATAGTTACTAATTACTTCTACAAAAAAGTAATGGCGTTAGTAAATGAGTTACAGCTTTATAAAAATAACTAATTACTTGGAAAAGTAATTTTTCCGTTACTTTTTAACATTCCTTTAGATGTCATTTTAAATTAATTTCAATAAACCTATTAAATTAATCTTTATGTTGAATTAATATAAAAGTGAATATCAGATTTGACTAATGAATGAAATCAATGGAAACTATACAGAATAAATTACTAACAGAAAAATCATGGACACTCAGACTGATGGATGTTGTGGCTCCGTCTCCTCCTCAGGAGAGGAGCTTCATGTGGTTATAACGGCCAAACGCCACGAAGAAACACGAACTAATCAACGTTTCTCATCATGTTCGTGTTTTAGTATTTAGTAGTATACCTTTAGTATTAACTATGAACTGAATCCGGGTCATGGGTGAAAGAAATAATTCAGGGAAGCGTGTTACTCGAACTATGATGCTGTTTTCTTCTTAAACTGGATGTAATCGCGCTGCGTCTGTGTCAGGTTGGTGACGCCGTATTCCCTGTATAGGTCCGCAGGTCTCACAGCAACCTTTTTACTCTAACATGAGTGTGTGGAGAGGCACGTGTCTGCAGCCCTGGAGCCCGCAGGTTGCTGCTGAGTGTATGGGCGAGTGTCTCCAGGTATTTGCGTATCACTCCGCCTCCTCAATGCGAGAGGACCAGCACAATATAGTCCCCAAAAAACGTGAAACTTCTGTTCACTAGGAACAAAAATGAATCTCACATAACAATAGTAACGCGCTGTCAGTGAAGGCCAGTAACGGTAACGGCGTTGTGATGATAGACTTAGTAATTAGTTAGATTAACCCGTTACTGAAAAAGTAGTGCCGTTTGTAACGCCGTTTATTTCTAACACCGTTATTCCCATCACTGGTTTTCTAGCAGTGAACTTTTCATTGACCTTTTAGTTTGAGAAAGTAAACCACTGTTGCCAACTCTTCAGCACCATGGTTGACCCAAAAGTCACCAGAAGTCGCTAATTGACGTTACTGAATCAAGCAGTCAATTTCGCGCACGTGCACTATCATTTGAAGGCGACTTATATTTATGATTGACATGCTACATTGGTCATTAACTAGAGTACTGAAGGGGTGACATACACATTTGAGTCATGGCGCAAAGAAGACCCAGTTGTGCCACAAGGCATCATGGGAAATAATCTGGTTGAGGAGGTGTGGTCATCTCACAGCAGCTCAGAAGGGCTGCTGTCAGCAAAGGGACAGCAGGAGCAGTGAGTGAGTGCCGGGAAAACAGGGAGGGAGGGGCTGACGGCAGGCAGCTCCCGATGTGAAGCGATATAAACTTTATCTGTCTCCATGATCACCAGGAAAAGTCGCTAGATTTGTCGATAGGCGCTTTTATGAAAATAAGTCGCTACAGGGGTCTGAAATGTTGCTAAATATAGCAACAAAGCCACTAAGTTGGCAACAGTGAAGTAGACTTTTAAGTATACAGAAAGTAACCTTTTAGGTTTGCAATGAGTTTACTGATAATACACTTATAGTACACTGTTTAGTGTTTAAAAATACATTTTCAAATATATTCAAAATTGCCTTATTATACTTCCACTCCACCTTGAGTAAAATAAATATTCCAAAATTTATGTTAAAAATAGATTTAGGTGTTTTATTTGACTCGACCAAATGGTCCAGTAACATTTAAACTCTTAGTATAAAAAAAACCCAGTATGTTTGAAAATGTACTATGAATGTACTACTATTAAAGTATATTGTTCAAAAGTTTAAATATAAGTATAGACTAAATATGTTAAACTTTTAGTATATTTATTAGTAAATGCCAAGTAAACTTTGTTAAGTATATTTCTGATAAGTACATAAATAGTAAACTGGAAGTATACAGTACTGTCTTATTTAAAGTTTAAAATTAGTATACTTAAGTATACTTGCATAATACTATTCTTTGGTAAGGGTAGTCCACATGTTAAAGTGTCCCTGGGCAAAATGCTGCCTCATTGCCACCAATTCTATCTTCATTGTATAAATATGTGCATGACAAAGAAATAGACCAAAAATAATGTGAGTTGCAGGGTGTTCAAACTGCGCTTGTTTTGGATAAACTTGGAACCAGCTTCCATTTAGGAATACAGATCCAGTGCTACAGTATAGCTAACAGAGCAAACAAGGCTAAATCTTTTAATGGCATCCACATGAGATCTGACAGCTAAGCGAGCTAATGGCACCAAGTCATAAGATTTATTAGCAACAACTTATACATGAAGCTTTAAAGTAGTAGATAGTTCAGTAAATTATACACTTGTGTGAAATAAATGTGATTCATTTAGCACAACTGCTTAATGCTTCAAAAATATCCTTGTTTCCTCCTGCCTCATTCACCCTTGCTGTCTCTATTTCATGTGTGAAAAGGAGGAGGAGGAGATTCGACCCTGGAGAGATGGATGGTGGGTCATGTGCTGTCAGACTGGAGAGGTCAAAGGTTAGAGGATCCTGGGGTTCAGCATCACTTTCTGATTTCTTCCTGTCACCGTACTGGCTCTCTGACCTGTATTTCCTCAGTGACACTGTTAGCTCAAGTTTTCATTGTTTTTCCTGATTCATTTCTGCTTTTGCTTTTGTATTTTTTTTGTACTAATATTTCAATAACGTAAATATTTTATGTAAAATCTGCATCTCTTGTCTTTTGAGCTCTAAAAGGCTAAAAATTTTTTTTTAAATCATCTCACTTCTGTGCCTGGTATGGGTCAAAATTATGTTGAATTTAAGCAGATTTGCTTAAAGAAGCTCTGGAGACCAAAATACAGAATTTTAGTCTCCTACGTTTCAACACATTTTCCAATTACTACCCCATTCTCACTGTCCTGACATCACTGACACTTTTTCCCCCTTTTTTTTTCTCCACCCTAACTCCGAACTTAATTCCTGTATTTAGACAAATGTGATGGCATTTGAACACCTGGACGCTTGTAATATGAGGGGTGGCCTATAGCTGTAGGGCTGGGAGCCGCATCACAGCACTGATGTGTTCTCTGCGATTTCAAAGCAGCCACCTGGCTGCTAAATAATGACATATCTGCTCCCACACACTGTTCAAGAGCCGATGATCAGAGTGGCTTCATCGCAGCAGGGCAGACCCCACCTGACATCATGTGGTGAGGGAGAAGAGAGGAGGCTGGCAAAGATGGACAGCGGGAGAAAGGATGGGGACGGAGGAGGGAGGAGACATCCGAGCGCCTACGTAGGAACTCAAAATTGCAGTCACCTATAAATTGTGATATTATCACTGTGTCTGAGTTAATACTCATTTTAGCCATAAAAACCGAAACACCTGAGGACTGTGGGCTTTTCTTTGACTTTGCTCAAATTTACTTGCCACAGGTCAAGCCAGTTTACATAAGCTCCAAAGCTCAAAGGCAACATTTTGCTGCCACGAGCGAAAAAGCGAAGCAACAAAACCAGAGGAAGGTCATGTAGGATAATTACAATTACACTGATCATAAAAACCACAAGTTATGTAAAAAGAGAAGGTAAAATCACAGGAAAGGTGTCAACGGGGCAAAACCAGTCAAGAATATTAAAAAAGGAATCACAGTTGCTCTTTTGTCCTTTTTAAATTGTATTACTCAGCAGCTAAATGAGAAAAGCAAGTTAGCAAACAAAGATAGAAGGGTGCTTTTACAACCACAATATGGGCTCATTTAAACCATTAGAAAGGCTGATGTGACTCTTAAAGTCACACAAAACTAGGAAAAACTAACTACAACTAGCTAGCTAGCTTCCCACCCAAAAGCCCGCCGTCTGAGAGTCGACCCAGACCCAAGCCCGGCATCTTGTAGGCAGCCAAGATCGGCATCTCGGAGTCAACACAGCCGAGTCTGGTGTCTGAGAGTCGACCCACATCTGAGTCCGGCGTCTGTCTGAGTCGACCCAGAGCCGAGCTCCGGCGGTTCAATAATAACTCATACTTCTCTACTGTCTTGACGTTGTGATAAATCAACTGTGAAATAAGGTATGTAAATGCATGTCCTGTTTCTGTTGCCACGTTTGCCATTTACCAACTACTATTTGAGTGCATTAATTTAGAACAGCCCCACTATTTGACCAGAACCATTTTTGGGAGGGGGCCCTAAAACACTTTTCAACAGATGCCCTGCAGCCAATCACAATCAATATTCACTCAAAACATGGTATAAATAGTAATAACTAGCTAGCTTCTAATCAAAAGACAAGTCAGCAAACTCTGAAAACCGTCTGAATATATATATATATATATATATATATATATATATATATATATATATATATATATATATATATATATATATATATATATATATATACATATATACATACATATATATATATATATATATATATATATATATATATATTTATACACACACAGTAGTTGATAATATATATATTTATATCTGAACATCCAGCATACAGACTTGGTTTTATAGGTCACACACAATGTGTTACCAAGTTCGCTTGTAATAAGCCCATTTCTGTAAAGTCCATTTCAGTCGTGTGTTTCAGGTTTTTGGGCCTGTTTTCTGCAGTGATGTTGCTTATTTGAGCTTGCCCTTCTTCCCAGATGAAGCCTTCCTGACACAGCTGTCTGCGATGAAGCCATAACTGTGGAACAGGAAGCGTGGACTTCACAGTTTGTCCTTTTTTCTAGGACTCATCCACAACCCTGTTTCCATGGTTACCTCATCCATCCAAGCTGATGTTTCAACTGGCATGATGCTATGTGCACACACATTCAAAACTTAACTTGACAGAGTGACCATGCATAAGAAAATTTATAGAAAAAAAAGGGAAAAAAAAAATGAAGAGTGGGAGAAAGAAAGAAAGATTTATTATATAAAATATCATTTTTTGTATATCATACAAAATTATCTATTTATCCATCTATTTATATATATATACATGTGTATATATATATATATATATATATATATATATATATATATATATATATATATATATATATATATATATATATATATATAAATTAAATACTCAAAATTAATTATACCCTCCAATTCAAGAAAATTAAAAACTTAAAAAAAATAAGGAGAAAATGCTAAATTCACATTGATTAAAATAACAAGAAACAAACAAACAAACAACAACAAAAATAGAATAAAATAAAAATGTACAAAATTACAATTTAGTAAATTTTTATGAATGGCAGTTGAAAATAATAATAATAAAAAACAAAACAAATAAAACTGTCCCAGACAAATTAGAGCACCTTGCTCATGAACACTGAGTCAACATACCTGTCAACAGGTGTTGTCAGGAGCCCCATCATATTTGTTGCTTGTTTTATTCTTTGTTTGTTTGTTATATTTTTGTTGACCCACAATACAAAATCAGTGTCTTGATTTTCATAAAATTTTCATTTATTATTACTTTTTTTAATTTCAACTTATTTCACTGACAGTTTCATTGATTTTTTTTCCTTTTAAAGAGGCCAAGTCACTTCTTTGGACTTGGTGTCAATGAGCTGGTCGCTTTTGTTGAGATACTGAGTGCCCCTAACCACCAAAACACAAGACAAGTATTTCAGTATTAGGTGTATTTAATGAGAAGAGGAAGGTTTGAGCTCATTTCAACCATTAGCAAGGCTAGTGTTCCTCTACATGTGAGACAAAACTGTGAGGAATAAACTAGCTAGCTTCCAATCAGCTAGCAACAGTAGCTTGTTTGATTTCTGGTCAAGTTCACATGTTGAATTGTCCTTTAACAAGATGCTGAACCCCACATTACCTTCAAGTCTATATTTGGTGTTTAAATGTGTTTATGACAGAGAAAAAGGCAAAAAGAAAAAAAAATCTAACAAAAGAAGTGTGAGCATGGGTGATGGTGACTGTAACAGTGGCCAGCCAGAACAGAAAACTCGCACCACAGCTCTGTAAAAAGTGAGTTTGTTTTTAAGGCTAACAAACAGTAAACATGGATATTAGTCTGACAGTTGGCTATTTATTACAGTTATTAGGTGCAAGGCTGTTCCATTATGTTTACTGGAAAAGGAAAGACTTATTCTTTAGAGGTAAATTACAGGATAAAAGGCTACTATTACTATGAAAGTAATGTCACCTTTTCTAATCCCACCTGCGAAGTTCTGATTGGTTCGTTTTATGTTGTTATAAAGAGCCATGATCAAGCAGAGCCCCACATACTCTCAGCTATAATGAAATCTAAATAGAAGGAGAAAAGCAGGATTGCTCCACCTTCTGAGGCAGACCTGGATGTGAAGCAGTCACGGTGGCAGATTTAGGGCGGTTTAACACTGACAGCGTGGTTTTCCAGCTCTTTGTCAGCTCTGTTCTCATTCAGTGTGTGCCAGCAGGGACTGTGCCCTGGAAGCATGAGGGGAAAAAGGGAAAAGCTACCACTTTACCCCCATCTGCCATCACAGAGACCCCAACTAGCAGTCCCAAAAACATTGCATTCTCAACTTTAACTTTATTTTTCTTTCAGGTCCACTTCTCTGTACACCTTTTTCGTCTTACCGTGGTCCATTCCATCAAGCAGGTCAGTCTGCTTTTTATTTTTACAATTAATGTTTTACTTTTTAATATCTTAAATATCATTTCCTAATAAAAAAAAATGACTGTTTTAGCCGTCCTGCAAAGAAAACAAACCAAACACAGAAATGCATCAAAATAAAGGAAAAATAAACTGTTGTTCCGGATCCATCACTCCCTTTGTGTTACACCACAGTCCTTCGTTTATTCAAATGGATCTCCATCCAGCGCCCCGTCTCCTATAATTATAGTGTGTATGTGTGTGTGTGTGTTGGAGAGAGCAGGTGATTGGTGGGCAACAGCTGGAGAGATAAAGGGGAACACAGCTGCATGAGGAGGAGAGAGGAAAGATCACTGTCTCTAACTTTGATACCACTTTGCTACATAGGTAAAACACCAGCACTCACAGCTCATCTGATTCCCTTTTTACTTTAATATTTAATCAGCTCCGGTTTCTGCATCATTTCTCCAGTTAGTCGTTTTGTACCGACTCGGCTAAGAGATGTAATGGACTGAATTCAGACTTCTGCCCAGTTCTCTTATTTAAATGTGGTCTCTAAATTCTTGTTATGGTTCTGAAGAATATATTAGAAGAAGTCTGAAATACTGTTTTCTAAATGTAAGTTTGTAAAACTGTCAGAATCTCCAGAAATAAGGAGGATAAATGGGGTTTTGATAAATCTGGGTCACAGCTTTGACAACACTTGGATGCCCAAAAAAAGCTTCTCTCATCTAGATAAAGCTATATTCGGATTTTTAAATAGCAGCGGTAATAACTTTATTTTTTGACGTTGGATCATAAAAACTTTAAATTTAAAGCTTGAAAATGATCAGAAATTTTGTAAATAAGCAGTGTTAATTTTGTTGATGACAAATTTCCGTCATAGTCTTCGTCAATGACCTATTTTTCTTGACAAAAACTAAATGAAAACTAATAAAAGGGAATAAAAACTATGATGAAAGTTAATGACATTTTCATTAATGAATACAAACAAGACAAAAGTACCTGACAGCAATGACGTCCAATCAGAACAACTGTTTGTGTTGAAAGGCGGGATGTATTGCAAAGACAAAAAAAAGAGCACAAACTCATGCAGTGAGGCTGCACACGTTTGGTTACCTGATGAGATGCTAAACAGTTCTCACGTCTTTCGCATTTCGTGAATAAAGTGATCTTGAAAATGTCCAGCCCAGAGAGAAAAAAAAGAGCTGAGACACAGGCATGTTTCACATATGACGGAATGACGCGACACAAAACAAGACATGTAAACCATGTGGAGCGACTATTACCAGCAAAACACAACCAACCTGAAGCCACATCTGCTGAGTCATCCTCAAACCCATGCAGAGGCAACTATGCTAACACTATGGTGAAATTTTCCAGGAAGAATTGACTCATTACTTTGATATGATGATAAAAAAAAAAAAAAAAAAATACCGGAAACGTGTTATGAAATGAAGTAGGTGTTGTGAAACAAAACTCTTTTTAAATGACTGCCATTCTAAAGAAGCCAGACTGACTGTTACTGTATTTATTCACATATTATATATATATATGTATATGAGTGAAATGAAAAATACTTAAAAATATATATATATATATATATATATATATATATATATATAGCAATTAGCAATCAAGGCAAATTGCATTAAAATGCGCTTTTTCTTTTAACTAAGCAAAATCTGTTTGTGCATGCATTATACATTCAAACTTACTTACTTGCATTTTACACCATATTTTAGTCAACTGAATCTACTGTATTTTAGTCGACTATAATATATTTTCATCTACTAAAGCTGGACTAAAACTATTTGAATTAAGATGATAAAATTATGACTAAAACGAAAAACATTTTAGTCAAAAGACTATGACAAAAACTAAATCAAAGTTTGCTGTCAAAATTAACACTGTAAACAAAGAAGGAAAAAGCAGGTTTTGGTGAATCTGGTTTACCAATGGAACAAGACAGCAATATGCTGGAAATCACACATTCTCCCAGATAGTTTTGCTTCTCTTTCACAAATATGGGAAAGAAATTGAAAAGAAATCTGATCCTGGGACCGCCTCTGGCTTGGTTAATAGATGCTGTCTCCAGGTGTCAGTAGCGCATTACTACTGAGACAGTCACATATAAAGATGATAGCTGCATTAACTATAGAATTTCTGGCCAAATAATCTGAAAGCTATTTAGTTTGTAAATATTTTGTCCATAAACAAGTTTTGTGGACTGACTCGGCAGTTTGATGCCGAGCAGTTTTAAAAATCAAATGAAACGAAGGAAATCTTAATGCATCTGCAAAATGATGAGTCATCAATCATCCCTCTGCAAAAACAAGTTCATTCTAGAGAACATCAGCAATCAGGCCGCTGTTGCTTTATGAAGTCGGCATTACAGACTGTCACGTCTGATCAGCAGCTATTCTATAAACTCTGCAGACATATTCAGTCTCTGGTACCGACCAATCAGATGCATGAATGAAACGACTGCAGCAGCCTTGACCAGGATCAACCATGCTCAGTGTTCGTGTGTGTGTGACACAGTGTGTGTTAAGTGAATGTTAGGGCTGATTTTGCTTCATGATCCCTCATCCCACAGCCGAAAGCATCATCAGCCATCATCCAACGCACACACACACACACACACACACACACACACACGCACACGCACACTGAGACAGCAAGCAGCAAGCTAGCGCTTAAAGCAAAACTGGGCTTCCATGGTCATCCATTATCACTGACAAGCTAAATGTACCATGGTACACCATATGGCACAGAGAAGAGAGAGAGAGAGAGAGGGGTAGAGAGAGAGGAGTGAGGGACATGGAGAGAGAGGCAGAGCAAGAGAGAACAAGGCCAAGTGAGGAGAGTGAGGAAAGAGAGAAAAGAAGAAAAAAGAAAAGCAGGGAGGATGTAGAGCGTTACAACTGAGATGTGTGTTTGTAATCTGGATTCTGTTCTGTGCTCTTTGTAAGTAATACCATCACAATACTTAACTAATGTTGATTTGGAGAAGTTTTGAAAAAAAAAAATGAGAGAAAAATAACAAGTCTCCATTATCAATACAGTGACTTAAACAATTGTCTTGATAATAAACACTATTAAACATATTTGGAAGCATTTTTACTCTCTTTACTTTCTAAATGTAATAAAATGCAACTGAAGTAAATCTTCTCGCCATCGCCGCTGGATTTGATCATATGAATTAAAGATGGAGATTCTAACAATCCTTGAATACCTGTTTATCATCCCCTCCAGGTGCTCTGTATTAGCTAACATCATACTGCTAGCGTTGCCATGTACACATGCTGTGAGTTTTCCATCTAGTCCCCTGTGTTCATTAGCTGATGAAAGCACATTTGTAAAGTTGCTACCAGTGCACAGCTCACCTGCACGATCATCATAAAGTCCCTTCAGTGGTTTTTCTTGGTGGGACTGTAAACTTTCTTAACAAATTCCATCAAGCCTTCAGGTGTTCCTGATGATAGTCTGCTTTGTTTACAGACACTTTAGGACGTTTTCTGTTTCAGTACACGTGTAGCAGCTGGTTTTCTGTTTTCTTCTGTTTGGGTTTAATTATACAGTTGTTGCTTTCTTTTATTTTTGTCTCCTTTTTTTTCTCTCTTCTTGTAATAGTCAATTCCAACAAAAATCAAGACTCATCAGACAAGGCAACGTTTCTCCATCTTCTATTGTCCAGTGTTGGTGAGTCTGTGTGAATTGTAGCCTCAGTTTTCTGTTCTTAGTTGACAGGAGTGGCACCCGGTGTGATCTTCTGCTGCTGGAGCTCATCTGCTTCCAGGTTGGATATGATGTGTGTTCAGAGATGCTCTCCTGCATACTTCAGGTTGTAACAAGTGTTTATTTGAGTTACTGTTGCCTTTCTATCAGCTCAAACCAGTCTGGCCATTCTCCTCTGACCTCTGGAATCTATAAGGCATTTGTGCCCACAGAACTGCTGCTCACTGGATATTTTCTCTTTTTTGGATCATTCTCTGTGAACCCTAGAGATGGCTGTGCAGGAAAATCCCAGTAGATCAGCAGTTTCTGAAATACTCAGACCAGCCCGTCTGGCACCAACAACCATGCCACGTTCAAAGTCACTTAAATCACCCTTCTTCCCCATTCTGATGCTCGGTTTGAACTTCAGCAGAACTGGACCATCCCTAATTTCTTAGCCAAAGAAGGCAAACACCAACAAGGCAACAATGCTCGGTTGAACATTCCCAGCAAATGCAACATGGCGTAGCATACCTTCACATTCTCTATGGGGTAGGGTGGAGTATTATGTCTAAGATGTTTTTACTGTTACCGTTTTTGCAATTTGTGCTGCTTCAGTTATACATGAAAAGCACCATATAAATAAAGTGTGACAACTGCAGGTTGGTGGTTACGGCCACCCCTGGCCACCCCTTACCTCAGCCTCTGTAATCCAACCTTTTTCTCTGCCATGGTAATGAAGCCAGACTGTAAGATTTGCAGATCATTTCTAATTTTGTCGTCACTATCAGGTGAAAACCGCAGACTCAATTCATGAACTTTAAATTCAAAACTTTCAGTCCTCCTAATTGCTGCTCCCGATGGGCAAAACCTCAAACCTCTTCAGCCAATCGGAAAGCTTGCTTTGACAGATAATCTGACAAAAAATTTACTTCAGCTCCGGAAAAGCTACAGCTATACCTACCCCCCCCCCCTCCCCAAAACTTGCAATCGTCTGTAAAGATCCACAAATAGTGAGTGCAAAGAGTCGGTGAGGCTGTTACCTAAAAGCTTGCCACAGGAAACATCTGTTCACACAATACAGACTTGTTCAGTTTAGACAAAACCGCAGAGCGAACACCTCTGCGCACACTCACAGCACTGTAAGAGACAGCGAAACAACTGTGAGGCACTTTCAATACTTATAAAGTATTAATACTTTAAGCTGAGTTAGCTGTTTATGGAGTCTTACGCAACAAAAAACACTTGATTACTTAACGTGTGAACGCATCAAAACTTAATGAGAAAAAGGGCACAAAAAAAGCCATAACCCTCACTCATGAGTTAGAGGAATACACAAATAACAATATTTGTTTAGCATGAGTCAGAAAGAGAACAGAGAGGACCTCTGGGAGCATACCACAGCAGTACACTGGTATCATTTTAGTCATCCTTTCTTGTTAATTACGGCTCTGTATACACTGATGGCAGTCGGTTGGTGAAAGGTCACTTATGCAGCTGTGCCCCCTTGAGGTGGGCAGCAAGACAAAATGACCACTCAAAGCGATTTACAGTTTGAGCCACAGTCACTTTTAAAAACCACTTTCATGTAGCGTTTTGCCCGAGAACACTTCTGGAGGTGGACGGAATAAGCAGAGAATAACACTTAAATAGGGGGAGCGAGTGGAGATCAGGTGTCATCAAGACATCAGCAAGAAGGAAGAACGGAGGAAAAAGCAAAATGAGATGCTTGTTCTACTTCCCGATCAATTCAGAAAAACATTAAATGCCTATGAGCAGAGTAAATACACAAAACATATTTAAAAAGAGAAAATGCACATAAGAGCTTCAAAAACCAACACAAAGAAGCACAAAGATGGCAAATATCTCCAGTTTTCAACACCCAAACATGTTAAGTTCATCCGAATAAAAAACTAGTTTCACTTTTTCTCTTTTATTCCTGTGATGCTTGTTTTTGGAAACCTCTCTTTCCAGCAAAAACACACACTGACACACACACATCCAGAAGATAACACCCTCACAAACATCGCCAGTTTCACAACAAAGACTGAGACTGTGCCATGCTGCTGCAGAGGGGGCAGTGCCACGTTGGCAAAGCCCAGGGGGGCAACTGCTATCTCGTGCCAGCTCTTCACACACACACACACGCACACACACACACAGCATATCAGTATTCCAGCATCGTTGCAGAGTTGACTCCTCTGCCTGCTTTGTGTGCCTTCGTCTTCACCATGCCGCACGTTTGCACAGAATTATAAAAATGACAGAAACTGCCTTTAAATCTTTCTGTTTGACACGAGTCGTCTGCTCCGACCGGCACTTTTACATCCACATGTTTCAATAAACACTGCTGAAATTAAAATCTGAACCTATTTTTTTCTTAAAGTTGAATTTATTATCATTCTCTCCACATAATATCTGTGTTAATGTTTAATACCAGGTTTAAAATTCATACTCAGAGTTGGGGTTTAATCAAAAACATCTCTTTGTACGTCACATTAAATGTATTTTTGACTACTTCACTTGAGCAAACACTATGAGGAGGTCAAAGCTTACATACAAAAAGCACTTAACAGAGATAATCCTGCTTTAACCTGAGCAAAACCATCTAATCTGTAATTTTATTCTTCCTATGGATTAACATGCACTCACCCTGTCTTTTTGTTTCCTACATACCACACACCGATGCCAACTTGACTCCACGCTGCTGCTGCTGCTGCCTGTAATGAGTTTGTACGGCGGTTTCTCTTGAATATTAATGTGTGAAACAGAGAAAAGGCCAAACGGAGAAAACTGTGACAACTGTAATGTTTAAGCTCAGATTTAAAGTAGGATGTGTCAAAGATGAAGTTGAACTCCTAGGAAAAACAACATTGAAGTTGGCTTTAAATAATAATTATTCAATTCATGTTTTGGAATCAAAAGAAGATCCCTGTTACTAAGAAAACCAGTTTGCTTACGTATTTAAGCAACTGGTTTATCAGGATCTTGTGGCACAGTTTCTATTCATTGATTCAAATAAATAAATAGAGCAATTTAAAAAATGAAAATCTTAAGTGATTTTTTTGACTCTTTGAACCCCGTACTGGTATTTTAGACTGCATAAAAATAACATGGACACATCTTTGCAACTATCAGGCCTATTTACTTGTAAAAAGTCATAGTAAAGGGAGCACTTGTGAAATTGTTCAAAAATGCACAACAGAACTATTGGAGATCTCTCCAGCCAGTAAAAGACAGTATAACCTTGACTCTTGTCTCATCTCTAGCTCTGTATCTTTCGCTCTTTTCCTTTCTTCCTCCAACAATATGGCCTTGCATTTCTTTGCTGAATCAGCCACGGTGCAAATACAAAACATCCATATTTGCTTGCTATGTATGTTCATGTGTAAAATAGTGCATAAAGCAAAACCCAACTGCAACGTCACTTAGCATCAAGGAAGAAGTTTTATAGAGCATATACTCAGCTTTGGGCAGAGATGAAGTCTCACAATACAATCAAAGAAATCAGGAATGCTGAGTTTTAAGGTTGGAAATTTAAGTAGTCCATCTGTAAGATCAGTAAATATCAGCGAATGTGTTACAAAATTATGATGAGTATGAATATCTCTTTGCAATAACGCAGCTGTAGCTCTAAACTGTCAGATCATTGTACAATATGTAAACATTATCTCTGTATAAGTTAAGTGATAAAAGAAGCACAACAAAATTAGAGGTTTTAATAAGGGATGTTCAATACTGGCTTTTTTTTTTTTTTTCACCAATATTCAACACTGTCCAACTCTTAATTTCCGTTATCCGATATCAACCCATACCGATAGATGCAGACAACTGTGAGGCTGTATCTCTCATATTTTGAGAAATACAACTATATTCTGCTCTGAGACCAAAGATCCCAAATTAGCCTTAACTCAGCCAGAGGAGTTCATTTTGGACATCTGGCTGCCATATATCAGATGCTAGCAGGTATTAGCCAACATGTGGCTAATTATTATTATGTTTCTGACAACTTGGTAACTAAACCAACAACTGAAAACCAGACATATTATAAGCAGCTTCAAAGCAAGTCAGTCTGTAGCAGCAACAGCTGCACTGTAGTCACATGACACTGAAAGGAATGCTGGGATATGAAGTTCTTCCAGAAATCAATTCAATTCCGTTTAATTGAATCAAATATAACGGACATTTTTACATGCTGGATTGGTGCTCATAGAAGAAGATCTCGTGAGATTTCATAGCAGAACAACAAGATCTCATGAGACTTCATTAGTAAAAAAAAAAAATTGGTCCAAAAAACCCAGTACCAACATTTTCCAATATCACATTTTAATGCTGATATCTGCCGATAATATTGGTAGGCTGATAATAATGGACATCCCTAGTTTTAATGCACTCAATTCAGGCGAGATCTCCATTATTGCCATCTTTACACAGTCTGTTCCCAATTTGAGGTTTTTAAAGGTTTTAAGTGATTAAAAAAGTTATAAGAATTATGATTTAGGGCAAAGTTTTCTGTCTGTTTGTTCCTGATAACAGGGTAAAGACGATAAAATGTGCTTTCTCCATGTTTAGTTTTAACTCTCAGGATGGAAGGCAAACATCACTCCGATTGATCGTAGAAGTCTGATCAAAGCAGACATTGATCCAGAGCCATTTGGTATGATTAGAAGACATTTAGTTAGTTTCCATGATCCAAGTAAGAAGGAGCAGGTAGATGCTCAATGATAGGGGCCAAAAATAGAGCCTTGGGGAACACCATGTGTCATGTTTGCTTAAATGGGTCTTTGCCTGTCTTTCAAACAGGATTCAAATCAATTCAAGGGGACTCTCTGGCTTTAAATGGTTGAAAAGCTGACCAAATGAAATTCAAAGTTAGACACATGTTCATAAATTGGTTTAAAGTGAGTAAACTAGGCTGCATTGTGTTGGTTGTACCACTATAGGGATTTTAATACAATAAAAGAAGTAGTTGGTAACCAGTTACAAACTTTAATGAGTAAAGAAAAAAAGATAACAGTTTGATGAGCATCAACAAGAACAAATGACTGCAATGATCATATTTGGAAGATAGCAGTGAGTCAAATTAGTTTAGTTCCTAGTTCAACCCGGAAAAAGCTGGTGGGTCAGGTTATTCTTTAAAATAGTTTCCATTCCCACTAATTTGCATAAAGTCTTCTTAGAAACAGGCAAAAAACATCTCGAGTGAGCAGTTTTTTTTACTGTAACATTTCAGTTTTTATGATTCACTATTTCTACATGCAAGTCAAAAATGGCAACAGAAACCTGACTGTTGTCACGTTTCACTCTGACAAAATCCTCTAATGGTTGTAGTAACTGGATCAGTGCAAAAGAGGAAATGAGGTGAGGCAGTAATAGATTCACAAAAGGCTAAAGCTAGATTAAATCCTAACCCTTATCATAGAGGATTCTTCCAACTCTAATACACAGCAGCACATTGTCATGAAGTCCCTGGGGAAGAGTTATGGGCTGGATGCATGGGGTTTAAAACTGTCACTTAAACGCAGAAGAATACTTATCAGAGACAAAAGTTTCTGTTATTCATGACCACCCCATAACCATACCTTATTGATTTCCAAAAGATATGTCAAAAGTGGAGGAAGTCCCCAAAAATTGTACTATGCAAAGTTACTCAAAGAAAACGCATACTCAAAAGTTAAAGCAGTTCTCTGTCTATGACTTGAGTAATCTTTATCTTGCCTCTTATCCTAGACTGTCCTCAAACAGAAATATCACTTGATAGTTATGCCAAACTGTGATTTTGGAGTATAGACATTGGTACAAAAGAGGAAACTAGGTGATAAACAGCCATCAAGTCCATGTACAGAGGGACAACAGTGAATGGGATGATTTCTTATGTTACTAAGTAATTTGGGATAAGCTTTAAGATTTTTTTTTAAAGGATTTTTGGGCTCTAGCTGCCTTTGTCTTTAACAGTATCTCAACAGGAAAGGGGGTCAGAAAGAGTGGGTAGCCCCAGGCCGGGACGCAAACCTGGGTCAACTGCACTGAGGAGCAGTAGCCTCTGTTCATGGATCCCGATTTAGGATTGTTTTCAACTTTGTTTTACGTCCTAACCTCAACCAAACAGAGACAAAAGTAACTCTTCTTTACTCTACATATACTCTACTCTACATACTGTATATCTCCCTCTACCTCTTATTGCAGTGTTGCCCATGTCCAGCCCTCGAGAGCTTCTATCCTGCAATTTTTAGATCATACCCTCTCTAATCCCTGAATCAAATGGTTAATCCCCTGCAGAGGCCTGGTAACGAACCATTCATTTGAATCTGGTGTGCTGGGGAGGGGATGCAACCAGGTCTGGAGGACTGGACTTGGGTTCCGCTAAGACAGGGATGCCCATCTGGAAGAGACACTTTCAGAAAACATTTAGCAAGTGATTGCATAATCACCTGATAGGATCTTGGATCAATCGCAACCAAACAGATCAGCAAATCATAACCAGCAGAGTTTTGAAATTCAATTAAAATCAATTCATATTTATTTGTATTGCTTCAATTGACAATTTTGTCTCAAGACACTCCTGCAGACGCAGTTCAGTTCAGTCCAATTCCCTGTAGTCCAGTAAAAGTTCACACATATTTATTTAACCTTTATTTTACCAGGCAGATACTTGACATAAATTATCTCTTTTACAAGTACAGCCTTGCCAGTGTGGCATCAATAACACACACAAGAGATGTGTTACACAGGACAACCCAGTATACAATACCTATCAATATAAGAACACACATGAAGACTTGAAAACAATATTACAACACTCAAAGCATATGAAGCACCTGCACTACCCCTTATCTTCCATCCGGTTTAAACTTAGCTTACATTAGACAAGGGTCTAAAGTTGATTTTCATAGTTATAATCGAATTGACACAAATTCATTACATGATTCACATTAGTCCAATGTATATTTTACTGTGTTCATTCAAAAAAATTCATAAAACAGAATTGCTTGGCCAAAGAAACCTACACAATACATTTAATCTTCACTTTAATCTGTCATTTTCAGTCCCCCTCTTGAGCATGCAGGGCAGCAGCAGAGAGGAGGAAAAACTCCTTTAACAAGAAGGGAAACACTCCAGCCGAGTTCTTGCCAAATTCAGTCAGGAAGGGATAAACAATTTCAATTTGTTTTAAAAAGAAATTGTTTTGTCCTATTTAAATGAAGACTGCTGAATTACCGTGGAACAGGGATGAACTCCGGACCTCTTGGGCCAGGGTCCTGCAGGTTTTAGGCGTCTCCCCGCTGCAACCTCTGGCTCAAAACAGTGAGCCATTAAGAAGCTTGTGTGGAAGTTGACAACAAGTGTTTGCAGAACTATTTCCACTGAACTGAACCAGCAGGCAAACATCACAAACCTGCAGGACCCTGGCCCACGAGGTCCAGAGTTGATCCCTGCTGTAGAAACATCTTTGGGTTCGGCCATGATTGGCTGCTGTCAAACTTAAACATGACGATGGTTGAAATCACAGGACATGAACCAAAAGGCCTATTTTACTTTCATGAAAAATTACAACTAGCATATTACTACCAGGCTAATGGGAAGCCAATGTATAATTTTGTTTCTAAATTTATTGCTTTATAATCTAATTTTGTTGTCACAGATGTAGGAATACTGCATATTTCAAATCTACAAAACAAAACCTTCATTTAACCGAAACAAGACAACGTCTGAACAGAGCTGCAGATTAAACCGACACTACGTTGAATACTATGAGTGACAAAGTGCTGCTTCACAGCAAAGAGCAAAATTTTACTATCAGCTGTGTTCAGCTGCCAAACCACAGACAGTCCTATCTGTCAGTATCATTACACACAGCGCAGACACACACTATGAATGATAAGCTCATGATAAGGGTCTATGTTTTTGCAGGTGTGGAGCAGCATCCCCCAAAGGGAGTATCTTCACTATCCCTGCCTCATGCATGCACACTTTTCAGTGTTAGAGTCAAATAGAGATACTGACTTTTAACCCCTGAAAATGAGTCGGAAAGATGGCACGCTGAAGCTGGCATAAAAAGTTTAAGTTCTATAATCTGGAGTAAAGCCTTCTTCTTCATCTGCTTCCGTTAGCTTTGTGCTACCACCCACTGTTACAGACTTTCATTCAACCATGAAGATTACACAAAAGACACACAAATACCTCAGCAACAGAGGAGGAAGAAAAACAAAAAAATTCCAGACTTTTAAGCTGATTTCATTTAGAAATAATTTGACGATTATCTCTAAAATCAAACATAAGGAGCCGATTATCAAGGCTTCACCCTTCACACTTGTTTTAAGATATGACGACAATATAAGATAATTTGCAGAATTTATATATGTAATATATAAATTCAAATAACAAGAAACTAAAAAAGTAACAATAAGTTAAAATGTACTTAATTATAATTTAGTAATATATTTTAGTATATTTATAATTTAGATATATATATATACATGTATATTGTATAACAGTGACTGCCTAAGGGTTTCTGTCAATAAAATTTTAGTTGAGCCCCATCATGGTTGTTTACATGTTTTATTTTTTGTTTGCTGTTTTTAATATTTATGTCAAATCAGAACTCATGATTTTCATAATTTCTTTCTTCATTTTTTTTTATTTATTTATTTAGTTACTTTTTTCAATTTGAACTGATTTCACTGACAGCTGATTTCTTTCCTTATCTAATGACAGGGTATGAGTAATTTTGAGGATGACTGTATATAATTCGGGGGTTTGGAAGCTGGTTCATCTAAAGATATCATAAAGTATTTAAATGAAAAATTACAAAATGAATAAATAAATTAACCGGTAATAATTTCAGAAACTCCATACAGAGAACAGGAAAGGGGAGAAAATATTGCCAAATGGTATTAATAACAATTGAATATGCATCAAACATTTTTAGTAAAATTACTTTTGACATCCACACAGGATTTTGTACTTCCTTGCTTTTTTTTTCCATTCACAATTTCCTCTGTTTTCATGTCAGTCGGCATCTCTCTGCATCCATACTAACCTTTCTTCATGTCCCCATCTCTCTCAGCCATCTGCCTTCCTCCATCTCCATTTATCTCTCTCTCTAACTCTCTTCTTGTTTCACTCTGCCTCTCTCGCCCACCCCTCCCGCTCGTCACTGAAAACTTGGCAGTGATCCCCGTCGTGTTTTTTCTCTCTCCACTTCTCGTTTGGGGGATTGCGAATGAGTGCGATCCAATCTAGACCTCAGCGAAGAGACATGAATTTTCATTAATTACAACCTTGTCAGCAAAAGCATTATGGGAACTGAATATGAAAATGCTAATGGGCAGGGCTCATTTGCATATTTTTCTTTGTTGGAATGTCATTAATTATTACGTTTTATGATGATGAATGCAGCTGTCGATGGCTAGCCCTCCATGCCTAATTAGCTATCAGAAAATCCTCCGATCAAAAAAATGGATAGGGATCCCAAACTTTACTTTTCATGCTGCACCTCTGTGTGTTTTTGAAGGAGCATTACTGTTGGTTACTGTTTGTAGCTCTCACATCTCTTTTAATGCAGCTTTACACTCTTTTTATACTCCTTAACCTAAAGAATTACCTTCTCTTTTAGACCGCTAACCTTTTACCATAGTCTTTATATACTGAAGGCATTTAGGTCATACTCTACAGATATCTCATGTTAAACTTCCTAAGCTTTGTCCTCTGTAACTTTAGAAATGAACTGAAATGAATCCTGTCAGCTGTATGTCTCTACATCACTGAGATGTGGCCTGCTTCTTGACAAACTAACACAAATGTTAGCCTTGCTACTTAGCTAGCAGCACATTAATGAGGTTTTAGTTCCACGACAACGGCAGCAACACTCGAGGAGCAAACTACCCAAATGCATCCCAAGTAAATGATCGTTTTCTCATAGGAAATGTTCTGCTCAGTTCTAGGGCGGTGGACAAGTTTGACATATGGACAAGCAGCCGTTTATGGTTACTGCTACCCATAGACTGATAACTTCCAATATGGCCGCCTAAGCTGAGTAACCTCACCTGGAAGTCGTGTATTTGTCTCTCAGTTTCCCCTTAACTCTTTTATTTTAGTTGTTTTTTCTCCATCTCTCTTTTTCTATTGTCTAAAAAAAGAGAAACAATGAAGACTTAACAAATCCCCCTTCCTAAAAGCTACTAACGAACACCCCCTCACTTGGCTTAATGAATGCCAGGCTTAATTAGAGCACCATGATGTCAGAGGCATTAATTATCAGTTGGCTTCGTTTCAGAAAATGAACACTCTTTCTGTCTTGCTCTCCCCCAGTCTGTCTGTCTCTCTGCTTTAGTTTCTCCCCACATCTGCTTGTATTTGTGTCCCTGATTGTTTTTAGTTTTCTGTTTTTCAGCCTTTAAGCTGCACGAAACCCATTTTCTAACTCCGACGTGTTGATGTGAGGGAGGAAAATCAGCATGGAGTTTCCTCAGATTTACTTCATTCTCAGACTGTGCTTTAAATGTCAGATTTGTGTATTCGTGTTGTTTTTGCAGCCCTCCATCATGTATAATCTGCCAAAGATGATGGTGATACTGAGGAAAACATGAAGAGGCATGAGTGCAGTTGAATATGTATTTTTAAAGTTAAATCATAATTTAGTGCCAACGTAGTGTGCTACAAAGCCAAATCCTTACCTTGACTGACCCTTTTAATCTCTACTTAAAACCTGAGATAGCAATGAGGAGATATTGTGCAAATTTGAAAGCCTTTATCAGCACAAACTTCTACAAAAAATGATGTGGGGAGTCATTTTACTTGATTTAAATTATTCATTTTGCTTCCCGTATTCAGACGGCCTCACAGCTGCTTTCAGTCTTGCAGAAGTGGACCAAATATCATCATGATACACTGCAAAAACTCAAATCTCATCAAGTATATTTTTCTAATTTCTAGTCAAAATATCTCATCACACTCAAAATAAGACAGAAGTACCTAAAGAGAAACATTTCAGTGAAATAAAGGAACTTGTTTCAAGATAAACACATCTTATTTCAAGAAATCTTATCAAGAAAATGTAACTTGTTCTATTGGCAGAATTATTGGAATAAAATGCATTGCCTTAAAAGAAGTTCCTATATTTCACTGAAATGTTTCTCTTTAGGTAATTTTGTCTTATTTTGAGTGTGATGAGATATTTTGGTAAGATTTGAGTTTTTGCAGTGTATCCTTTCTACGTCAAAATATCTTTGTCACATGGATTTTAATACTGCTGTCACTTTTTGTGTGTGTAACAGCATACTTTTTGGCTTTGTTCTCATTAATATTACATATTCGTCATACATTTTTCACACACCCATGGCCATTTTATTAGGTACACCCTGTGAGTACTGGGTTGGACCTCCTTTTGCCTTTATACACTGTAAAAACTCAAATCTTCCCAAGTATATTGTTCTAATTTCTAGTCTTTTCTTGATAACCACATGTCGGGACAACAACGTGGAGACTGAAGCACAGTCCTGGAAACTAATTGTCGAATCGTCCACTATTAGGGGACACCCACTATATCTAACATAAGTTAAGTCATGTCAACTGGACTGACTTAACTTTCTTGAAAATGTTTTCCTCTCATCCAGCAGAGCTTCACCTGTTTTGAAGGAGATGGTGAAACCACTGATGTTTCAGAGTCTACGATTGTTGAAAGTCGTGACTCACCTGACGTCTCGTTACAGCGATCGTAGCTGCTCTTTAAGCAGAAATAACCTTCTGCATACCTTTGTTGTGGTTACTCTGTGTGGTAACATGACTTCCCATTACCTCGCTTTCATCTCTTTCATTGAATTTCAATTGCATCAACAATCACATTTTCACCTCAACCTTGTTTCTTTTGTATTCATGCATTCAACACTTAAACTTCAGCCTCCACCCCTTCTCCATCCACCTCCCAGCAGCAGTGTATTATTTCAACAAAAGTTCTGAAAGATCCTTTTTGATATTTTTACATATTTCAGTTGTGTCTGGTTAAGCACTGTTAATTTTTGCTGTTGTGGGTAAGCAATGATCAAGAGGCTTTGAAGCCAGTGAGTCTCTGAGATGTCGTTAGGTTTCAAGTGTTGCCCTACAGTTCTCTTTGTCCTCCCATCAGCCATTGCCATTCTCACTAAGCCTCACTGATTTGTTTGTTTGCCACTGTTATGTTTGTCTACTCTGTTCTTCTGTGTTAATGGTGTTGAGACTGTGTATCTATCTCTCTATCTATCTATCTATCTATCTATCTATCTATCTATCTATCTATCTATCTATCTATCTATCTATCTATCTATCTATCTATCTATCTATCTATCTATCTATCTATCTATCTATCTATCTATCTATCTAACTGATTTTTATGGTTTTTACTTGTAAGGGAAAGTTAGAGTCATTCAGAAAGTGTTCAGCAGGCTCTAGTGGTAACTTCACCCTTGTTAGCATTCTCATAGTAGTTATTACCTCCTTCCATTATTTCCAAATCCCTGGATTTTGCCTTTGCCAATGAGAGCCAGTGGTTCCACGGGGGCAAAATATGCAGCGAGTCTGGTGGTAATCTAATTTAATATCTGATGCTGGATGTTCCACATGCTCTGTGACAGAATTTCAGGTGTTGACTGGGGTTCTTTGAAACGTCAATTAGATTGTCACTTTCCTGTCATCTCCAACCAGTCTGCTCAGTCTCTTCTGACTTCTGACATCAAAGAGACATTTAGATCCAAACAACTGCTGCTCACTGGATATTTCCTCTAGTGTTGTTGTCAAGACCACACCACCAAGACCAAGACATAACCGAGACCAAGCACCGAGACCAAGATACTACCGAGACAAAAGCAGGGAGACAAAGACAATACCGGTCTTGGTAATGTCTTGGTCTCAGTAATTTCCCAGTAATGTTTCACACTCTGTGCTTGGTCTTGGTAATGTCTTGGTCTTGATCTCTGGTCTCAGTAATGTCTCGGTCTCTGTAAAGTTTCGGTAATGTCTTGGTCTGGGTTATGTGTTTGTCTCGGTCACTGGTCTTGGTAATGTCTTGGTCTTGATCTCTGGTCTCAGTAATGTCTCGGTCTCTGTAAAGTTTCGGTAATGTCTTGGTCTGGGTTATGTGTTTGTCTCGGTCACTGGTCTTGGTAATGTCTTGGTCTTGATCTCTGGTCTCAGTAATGTCTTGGTCTCTGTAAAGTTTCGGTAATGTCTTGGTCTCGGTAATGTCTGTTTTGGTCACTGGTTTCGGTAATGTATTGGTGTCAGTCATGTCTTGGTCTTGGTAATATTTTGGTAAAGTCTTGGTCTCGATCCCTGGTCTCAGTAATGTCTTGGTCTTGGTGGTGTGGTCTTGACTACAATACTATCTTCTTCAGACCATTCTCTGGAAGCCCTAGAGATGGTTGTGTGTGAAAATCCCAGTCGATGAGGAGTTTCTGAAATGCTCAAACTCAAACAACAATACCACGTTCAGTCTCTTAAATCCCCTTTCCTCCTCATTCTGATGCTCAGAACTTCAGCAAGTCGTCTTCACCATGGCTACATGACTAAAAGTGTTGCACTGCTGCCATGAGATTGGCTGATGAGACACTTGTATCAAGAAACCATTGAACAGGTGTACCTAATAAAGTGACTAGTGAGTATTACCGTTTCTCTCTCATTAGGGCTGGACGATAATTCAATAATGATATATATTGATCGATAGAGGTTTTTCAATAGAAAAAAAAGAGGGTCAATAAAAGTTCAATATAGAAACACAGTTTTCAGCCGTAGCCTATCAGGTAGCATGATACTACCATCACTACTTCTGCCAAACCAATCACAAACGCACCCAGGCGAAGGCTGAATTGGAATTCAGTGTTAGTGTGATCTTTATTATAAGTAGGTCATTCAGCAAAAGCTTAAAGGGAAAGTTCAGTTTCTTTCAATCTGGACCTATTTTCTAGCATGAAATACATTCATTTCCTCACCCAGACAGTTTGGGTGCAACTTGAATTCCTTCGGGAGATATTTAGATCCACTCCAGATCAGCGTATGTTTAATATAAGGACAAATCACCACAAAAAAGCCTCTTCGAGCTCACAGGGGGTCTGACTAATGTTTCGTCACAAAACATTGGTCAAATGAAGGAGTTTGTGGCAGATAATGCCTTATTTAGAGGTTGTGCAAGGTTGACTCATCACTTCCATTATATTGGACATACGCTGATCTGGAGTGGATCTAAATGTCTTCTGAAGGAATTCAGGAGTACACCAAAACTGTCTGGGTGAGGAAATGAATGTATTTCATGCTAGAAAATGGGTCCCGGTTGAAAAAGACGAGCTTCCCCTTTAAATGGCCAGGGATGCACCTAAAATGGCTTTTCATTTGATAATAGCTTTTTCCTTTCTTTTTTTTTTGATAAATATCGATATCGATCAATACAGATTTTTTTTTTATCGATAATCTTTTTCTATATCGTCCAGCCCTATCTCTCATTCACATACTTGTCAGCTTCTGGGTGGGTCCATCATGAAACTTCAACTCCTACTGGTAGACATGGGCTGTTTCTCAATTCCTCGTTTGGTACTGCATACCTGTGTACTTGTGAGTACCCACTTGTGGGTACATACTGGAGGTCTGAACCTGTGGAGTTCACAAGCACAGACTCCGCCTACTTAATGGATTGGGACAATGCAAACTTGTGACATCACCACCAACGGTGTGCAACAAGTGAGCAAGGTAAAATAAATTATATTTTATATTAAATTTATATGGAGATGAAAAAAAAAAAAAAAAAATAAAAAACTTTAAAAAAATAAAGGATTTTTTTTCCCCAATATTTAAAAAGAAAGGAAAAAAAAAAAGGGGAAAGGAGGGGGGGGGAGGGAAAAAAAAACAAATGAGTGTTGAATAGAAGCTGGTCTACATGGCCATATGTTTTCAGACACTACAATCAAATGGGGTTATTGGACATGATAATAATAAACCCACAGTCTTGAGTCGTCCGCTTGAATTTCAGTCCAATTACGTAGAGATTTCTTTTTACTTATATTCAAGATTATCATTGTGATTGGTACCTTTTACCAGTTTGACCAAAATGATATATCACAATATTTTTCCCCATCCATGACTGGGTGTCAACTACAGAGAAGAATTCCTCCAGTTCTCTTTTCAACTCAACATAATCTTTAAGAAATAAATGTTTGGTCCTCTTATAACCAAAGTATCTCCAGACAACAGATACGGCTCCTTTTATTTGTGTCATGTTCTACTTTCTCTGTCCATTTTCACTGCTTAACATCTCAATTAACAGCTGCTGCTGCATGTTTAGTGGTGCAGCAGTAAACAAGGTCCCCCCACCAACAGCTTCCTTCCATGTTCTCAACATCATTCGACTCTTTAAAGATTTACTTCCATTGTCATTTCATTAATATTGCTGTGTTCGCCATTATTATTGAATGCATTATGGGTCGTTTCTGTTTAAAAAAAAACCCTCTGGTTGCTTTGTTTCCAGCTGTATTTGTATACTAGAAGAGTGGCTCGTGGTCCAACGACAGGCTTTTCCGGGTCCTCCTCAGAATATCTGTGACGCGGAAAATGTGGCGTCTCTGATTGATTCTCTCCCATGAATGTATGAAGGAACCTCCCCCCCCCCCCGCTCTGTGTAACAGAGCACACGAACAAATTTGTTCCGCCATGCTAGTAAACAGTTAGCTAACTTAGCTTCTCAACTCTGCAGCTACAGTTGCGACATCCTCACTTCTAGTGTGGAGGGGAGGGTTACCTGCCTTCCCATGGGCGGGTTTAAACCCACGTGGGCGACGCCCTTTTCGATGTGACGTAGAAGCGAAAGGCTTTTCCTGATTCGCTCCCTTCTCTCTATTGTTTTTATGAAGAGGAAACACCGCCATTGGAGGTGACGCACCACTAGCAAGCGCAGCATGTTTAAGTAACCAGGGGTGACCCTCCGTATTTCCAAAGGAACAATTTAAACTGGTTTTCAGTGGAAGGAGATCTTTAAAGTAGTAATTGCAGTAAAAGACGAAATCATACTGTAAATATACATAAATATGTCATCTCAATATCCTACCCACCACCATCTTTTAGTCCACCTATTGGAGAACGGGCTTGGACTCTTCAATCCCACTAGAAGAACCATCTGATCGTGAAATTGTTTTGTTTAAGCAAAGCAGCATTTCCCAAAACTGTTGAGACATTGTCTGGGACATACGTAGTCTAAATTTCACACCGTCCCGTCCTATAAAAAGCCTGGTTAAATAGAGCACAGCCCCATACCAACACATCGTTTATGAAAACAAAGTTCTAGGTTCTGAAAAACAGAGAAATGTGAATGCAGCCCCTGTTTCTCTCTCGGATGATAAAATACAGTTCATCTTTGGCCTCTGGGAGTCACAGTTATAACTGGAGAGCTCTTTCTCTCTTCCTCGCTCACAATAAACATACTGTTTAATGCTGCACATCTCTATCACTCTCTCTCACCTCTTACACACAAACAAGCGCTCTCTCTCTCTGCCACACAAACACACACACACATGCACACACACCGTAGCGTGGCTGGCCAGATGGGACTCTTCCACATGACCAAGCCGATCAATCAACACTGAAGGGCCCAGGTGCTACTACGCACCATTTCACAGTCTGTCACACACACACACACACACACACACACACGCACATACACAAGTTGTATACACACATAGCAGCAGAGCTGTACAGAGATAGAAAGATAAAGGATGCGCACACACACACACATGCACACACAAACACACACACATACACAGTGAAGCAAGAAGAAAACACTTATACACACACAGTGTAACAGGAGTGACCTGAGCCTGGTCTCTGGGGGGCTCATCTGGATGGATGACAGAGGATGGAGAGGACAGAGAGACAGACAGATATACAGATAGACAGATAGATTTACAGATAGACAGAAAAAAAAAAAAAAAGACAGATAGATTGACAGATAGATAGATAGATAGATAGATAGATAGATAGATAGATAGATAGATAGATAGATAGATAGATAGATAGATAGATAGATAGATAGATAGATAGATAGACGGACGGACAGATAGATGTTTACACTATCTTGATTTATTGTATAAAGATATGTTTAGTCAGTCTTTCTTTAACAGGATGCTATACAGCTATATATACGCTATATAAACACTGTAATTCTTTCACTGTATAGTTACACTGTAAAAAAAATCGTTATAATTTACAGGGAAAAACTGGCAGCTGTGGTTGCCATTTTTTCACCGTAAAATTTAGTGACAATGTAGAGGATATAACGGTATGCCATTTTGGCAGCCGTTAACTTTGCAGTACACAAGTGTTATTTCTCTCTGTTAGTTTCTTGCAATAATCACAGTTAATATAATAAAAAAAATATTGTGGTTTCCACAACGATATTTGTATAATTTACAGTTTAAAACTGACAGCTTGTCACACTATATTTTTACTACAGAAATCTTGTGAAAGCTTGTTCCGTTAGCAGTGGTCCAATATGTAGAAAAGTTCCTGTTATTGTAGAAGAACTTCATCTCCCAGCATTCCATTCAGAGTCATGTGACTACAGTGCAGCTGCTGCTGCTACAGACTGACTTGCTTTGAAGCTGCTTATAATGTGTCTGGTTTTAAGTTGTTGGTTAAGTTACCAAGTTGTCAGAAACATTATAATTAGCCACATGTTGCTAATACCTGCTAGTATCTGATATACAGTCGTCCTCAAAATTATTCATACCCTCCAATTAAGAAGGAAAAAAAATCAGCTGTCAGTGAAATTAGTTGCAACTGACAAAAAAGTAATTATAAATAGATAATGATGAAAATCATGACACTGATTTTGAATTGTGGTTCAAAAGAAATATTAAAAACAAACACAAAAAACAAAACAAGTAAACAAGCATGATGAGGCTCACGGAGCTAAAATTTTGTTGAGCAACACTTTGAGGCAATCACTGCAATCAGGTGTTTTCTGTAATGTTCAGTAAGACTTCTGCATCTGTTGACAGATGTTTTGGTCCACTGTTCATGAGAAAGATGCTCCAATGTGCCCCAGACAGTTTTGTTTATTTGTTTTTTCTCATTATCATATCCAAGCACAATCCAAAAGCAATTTTTTATTTCACTAAATTATAATTTTGTAAACTTTTATTTATTATTTGTTTCTTTAGTTTCTTGTTATTTGAATTACTATTGTGAATTTAGTATTTCATTTAATTGGAGGTTATGAATAATTTTGAGGACGTCTGTATGGCAGCCAGATGTCCGAAATGAACTCCTCTGGCTGAGTTAAGGCTATTTTGGGATCTTTACAATCAGAGCAGAACATTGTTGTATTTCTCAAAATATTAGTAATACAATATCAAAGCTGTCTGCGTAGATCGGTATCAGTTGACATTGGATATCGGAACTTAAGACTTGGACAACGTTGAATATCAGTTAAAAAAAAGCCAATATAAAACATCCCTACTAACAGAGTTGTACAAAAAAACAACAAAAAAACAAACAAACACCAAAACCCCTCTACTGAACAATAATAACTGCCTAGATTTTAAATCTTTAATGGAAAAAAAAAAAGAGTCATTGAAAACTCCAAGATCTCACTTGCCAGGTACACCATTGCCTGCATCTCAAAGTTAATCTTAAAACTGCTCCTCAGGTTCCCAACTTCCTTTTAAAATCTTACCAAAAACCAACCATTTTACAGTCCTATACCAGTCGGTATAGTTCACAGAACACATGACCGTACCCCGACCAGAAATCCTGAAGTACTCCTCAATGAACTGTTCCTTTCAGAGTGCAAGCTTTACATTTCCACCCTGCACCCTCTCGCCTTGACAAGACCTATTATTACTACGTCAGATCTAATTACACAGACAATTTACGTTTGATACACAGCTCCTTCAAAACAACAATATACTAAATACTCTGCTGTGGTTTACAATGAGCGCCTGTGCTAATGCAACAAAGTCAATGCCACTCTAATCAATTTATAACATCCATTCAAAAATACTAGCAGAACGAGACGTGACTGTTCGGTTTCAATCAGCAGAGACGGAACAAAGGAAATCATTCAGGGCAGGGTGAGAAATGGAGGACGTTACAGGGAAAATTACCTCATTATTTCATTTTGTCTTTGACTTCGTTCCTTACCATTTTGCATCTAGATGTCTATTTTTATCAACTGTTGTTGCACTGATTGCTAGCTAATTGCTTGCAATTATTCTTGAATTCTTTTATTTTTCTTATTTACCCTGTAAGATCATAAAAAAAAATCACATTAGATGTTTTAAATTCAAAATATATCAATGAATTTTGTTTCCAGAGCTCATCCAGATGTCATCACGTGGCCTGGATATAAACCATGTGATAAGTTTAGCTACTCTAACACCTTGTTTTAAATTTTGTCACTTCAGAAATGGATAATTTGTGTTGCCACATGCCCTTCCTCCTCTTTCCCACCTCTCCTCTGCTCTCTTGCCCTCTGCTTCTCTTCCCTATTGTTTAATGTCTTATTTTCTTCTCCCCCCTCTGTTTAGATATTCTGAGCACAAAATGCAAGAGCCAGCTCTGGGAGACAAGGTGGTGCCAAAGGGGGGTGACCCTGGCACCACACCCAGCTGAGGTGAGGAAGACTCCTGGGGTTGAAGGGGACACATGGGGGCCTGGTCACCATGGAGTTAGGAAAAGGAAAAGAAGCAGAGAATGATGGAAATAAAAGGGAAGAACGAGCCAAAAAGGGCGGAGATGATGAGAAGACTGGAAGAGTAAAGTGAAAAATGGGAATCAATAAGGAAAATAAGAATGAGGAAAGTTTTGCAATAACAAAAGAAAGAGAGGAATGATGCTTTCACTGAGGGATAGGGGCCAGAAAATGATGGTTGAACTGACTTCTGCGCATTTCTGAGAAAAACAGAAAGACAAATAGAGGGAGAGTAAAAGAGACAGTTATGTATCTCTAAATAAAGTGTCCAGATGTGACCTCCTCAGAGGGGGTCCAGCCTCATGGCTCAACACTCATTAATAAGGTCACACAGAGGTGAGACAGACGGCTGACTCACTGCATTTCCACAGAAACAGCAGGAGGACGAGGGGAAGTGGAGATCATCAGGTCTACACGCCGCTTTTATATACAGCACACCTCTGCTTAATGGCGCAGTTTTGGCGAATGCAGTTCAAGAGAGGAAGTTTGAAACAACACCTGATACCCTCAGCAGCCACTCCATCAGGTCAGTTTCAGGTTGGACCAGATTTTTCCTTCAGAGCTGCCTCAGTTCTTGGAGTCATAGATTCAACAAGGTGTTGGATCACACAGGTGCTGCAGATTCGTCACCGGTAAAATTTCAGCATCACTATGACTTCGTCAGACAATATTTAGATAAGGCGCCCTCCTGAGTATATCCATATAATGGGAGGGACGGGGCAGCAGTCTGCTAGTTATTGGGGGTACAGGCTCCACGCGCCCCCTAACATGTGCTGCCACTGTACAGCTAAGAGCAGCTAGCTACCCAGACAACAACAAACTGCAATCCACAAAACTCTGAATTCACAGGACAATAGTATTCGTTCGTTCACGACATGGTGCATTATCCTGCTGGAAGTAGCCTCGTGTTGGTATTGTGGTAGTATTTAATGCTGGATTCTCCCACCAGCAAGACTGCATTTGAAAATAAATGGCTTCAATTTGCCACATTCATTCAGGTTTTCCAGAGTTTAACCTGAGCCAGGCCTGATCATGATGATAATTAAATCAGAGTCATGCAGGTGGAATATGATATTTTTTTTACAGTTTTATGGAGCTTGGTATCAGCTGATACTCACAGCACAATAATCGGTATTCGGAGGGAAAAAATGGTATCATAACAACTCTTTCTATGGTGTTGGATTCACTTACAGGGAAACAGGCTATACAGCATGTGCCTTGGGTAAACAATGCAACGATACATTTATTTAAAACTGGAAGTTGTCTTTATCGTTTACAGATACTTCCTGGGCATCAAACCCGAGGTAGGATCGAAGTCAAGGAAAAAGTCCATGAGTCAAGTCCATGAGTCCACTCGTTCGAAAACTGATCAACTTTGAATGAAAGATGTAAATGTGAAAAGTTATGATCGTATTCATGTTCAGTCTGTGTATATTGTATTGTTTTGTATTAATGCAGTGTTCTACATGTTCTATTTGTTCTACTTTATATAATACAAGATCAAATGAGTAAGGTCTTTGTTTTATTTGTTTGTGGGGCAAATTTAAAGCATGATTTAGTTCTTAAAATTCCAGTGAAATCCCATGTACAATATTTTACTGTATTATCTAAATTGTAAATTTACACTAAATTACTGGCTAATGAGTTGCATTACTTTTACAGTAATATTGTAAAAATACTGTCATTTATATGCAGCACAATACTGTAATTCACAACTACATACATCTACATCACAGTAATGGCATGGGGATTGTTGGAGTGACTCTACAGCATGTAGCTGTAATTTTAGTGGAAATTACTGTAAGATATATACAATAAGTTACTGTGAAATATTCACAGTACAATGTTGTGATATTTTTCCAGTAATTTACTGTAAAACCACTGTGTAAAATTTAACAGTGCATCAGAAGATGCTACACTGTGGTCATAAAGGGATGGACACGGTCAGCAACAATACTCAGGTAGGCTGTGGTGGTTAAACCATGCCACATTGGTACTAAGAGGTACGAAGTGGGCCTAGAAAATCTCCCCCACACCATTACACCAGTAACATCCTGAAATGTATGGAGCTAGGCTAGGGACGTAGGTTTAGTAACCTCGATCTCCATATGTCAAACTCTAACACTCACAAATCACATTTACAAGTATGGATTATTTCTATATGTCTGAAAATACACATAGATTTTACAAGTATGACATATGTCTGTAACGTTTTACACACCACCTCAAGAATCAGTTAAATTTGTCTAAAGCTTGTTACATACTCCATGAGAAGTGAGAGCTTTCTTCTTGTTCTGGAGGCCATGGGAACAAAATGACGCCATTTTGTTCTTGCTGTTTCTCATGATCGAGGACGTTTTCCAGTTTGTCTCAACACCTCGGCAGAGCAGAACTTTCTACTTGTGGGTCTCCGAGAAGTACTGTGTGATTGGCTTGACATTCGAGAGGGGCGGTTGTTACTTCCACATTTCCACAAATACGAGGTTGAACAGATAGTTTTAATAATCAGCCGATCAAGGTGGTGAGACAGTATGAACACGTAAACAACTTGTGGCACTTAAAGCAACCCTTACCGATGTTGCATTCTTACACTATTTTTCTAACAGGGTAAAATGCTATGAATGAGGTAATGGAACTCTAAAATACAAGACAGACCCACCATTAATCAAAATAAAATATTATTCCAATCTCTAAATATTCAATGAAAACTTCAACCAATCCTTGAAGTGGGGTGCACCTCTAGGATTGTCCAACGGACCTGCCTGTCAGACCTTTGCTTCTGCATTGGGAGGTGGAGGGAATGAAGGGGTGTGTCTTAGGAGTGAGGCGGGACTGTTTATATTCAAATAATCTTGCTGTGCTTTCTGAAATGCAAGATCGGTAAAGGTTGCTTTAAATACACGGACACCACCATGTGCACAACCCCACGCTGCCACGGACGAAGATTGTCATTAAAGATAAAATCACTGGGTCAACAGCTTCTCGTGAAATATGTATTGATGGGGCAAACACAAACTTTTCTTGTTCTTGTGACCTCAAGAACAAGAAAAGTTTTCTCTTCTCACAGAGTATGTAGCAAGCTAACCAATCACAGAGTGAGTCAGGTGGAAGTGCGCAAACAAACTTTTCATTATTTGGCAAAGCACCATTATAACCATCTGACCAAGACCAGTGCAACTGTCACAAGTCTCTGAAGGTGAGTTGGTTTATGCATATTTAAAGGTTTCTTTGAGGAGATGGAAAAACACGTCTCTAATTTTAGCTAATTCTGCTGAAGGTTCATAAACAATTTATTTATCCATAAACTGGCTCCCTTTGGGAGCTATAGTGGTTCCAATGCTTCATAAGTTCTCTCTGTGATTGGATCGGGACAACAGAAATCTGATTGGTTCCTGAGTCAGAGAGTAAAATGTCAAACAAATGTTTAATATTTGTAAAATTGGCATTTTAGCCTTGTAGAGATGACTCATAGTTGCAGATTTGTACCTGTAACTGCTGCTACACACTAACCTGACTCCATAGTGCTCCTGATTCAAAGCAGGATGGATCCAGGCTTTCATGATGTTTCCACCAGATTCTGAGCCTAGCATCTGAATGTGGAGCTGAAATGGAGACTCATCAGACCAGCAACGTTTCTCCATCTTCTATTGTCCAGTTTTGGTGAGTCTGTGTGAACTGTAGCCTCCGTTTCCTGTTCTATACGGACATGATTGTCTGACATCAGCATCTGAAGCCTTCTCATATCAAACACTGCGTTCTGGATTGAATCATATCAGAGCCTTGAATTGTTTGACTCAAACTAATGAGCCACTGTGCAGAACTTCATAGACTGTTAGATTCTTTTAATTGTGTCAGGTGTGTTGGAGCAGGAAGGGAAAGAAATCCTGCAGAACAGCGGCCCTCGAGGACCAACTTTGGACACCCCTGCAATAAAGAGTCCCCACGGCCAATAGCAACCAGACATGTCTATGTGTGGGCATCTGGGTGGTGCACCTGCTTTACAAAGTAACTCACACGGGTATTACAATAAACACAAGCACGCATAAACACATGAAAGCTACAATCACAATAGATGTATTTCACACTAACTTAAACACACACACATTATATGCACACAAAAGGTAGTTTTACACTTATATGTACAAGTGCCTCCTGTTGCTTTCACACACACAAATGAAAGCAGCATCACAGACAACATCAAGGTGAACTTTCACACACACACCCGCACACAGTGAGTGAACACACACTTATATAGACTAAAAGCTCACACAGACATACACACCTTTCTTATTTAACCACATTAAAGCACCCTTCTTTCACACACACATGCACGTAAAAGCCTACATCACACACTTAGAAACTGACACAATGACCTGCCAGCTAGAACACCAGCGCACCCCCCCCCCCCCCAAACACACACACACACACACACATATAAAAAACCTACATCAGATATCCACATATTCAATATTCATTGACCACACACACACAGATGCACAAAAATACACACCCATGCATAATAAAAGTGTGTGTTTGAATGTGATCATACGTGTAAGAGAAAGTCCACCTTTACACACAATTACATACAGAACTCTCTTTAACACACACACACATCCTCTGATCCTGGTTGCTGGATCGCTGTGTGTATTTGTGTGTGTGAGTTTGTGTGGCGGCAGATTAATCTGGCGAGGTCGCTGAGATGACATTAATCCCTTCGCTGATTATCTAGAGCATAACATCACTCTAATCTGTTGGGGGGGGTTAAGAAAGGCAGACAAGGTTAGAGAGGGGAGAGAGATGGAGACAAGATGAGAGCTTTACACTTCACACTGTTCCCGCCACGTCTTTCTTTATTCTTTGCTTTTGCTCTCTGTGTGTAGGACACACCTGAGAATGACAGACATGAACAGCCATTTGCAAACAATGCAAGGGATTATGGGAGAAAGGAAAGAGATGTTGAGCACTGCATAAACTGAATGATGCTCTGTTTTTAATGAGTCATTAACAGAGGTGTGTCATGAACATGGAAGTATTCTTCCCTCAGCTGTGCTCCTAGTGATGAAGATGAAGCCATGTCAGCATCTGTGAGGCCAACTCACTTTGAATGTCTTTAAACAGGAGCAAAGTTTTTCTGTCTGAGAGCAGACTTGCTGTTTTCCATGCTGAAATATTGTACTGCTCTCCCTCAAAATTCTGCTTAGACACTCAATGCAGGTTTGGTAATGATGGAAAATTACATTAATTCAGTGGATAACAAGAAGATTTTTGTTGATGTCACAAATTCTGCTGCCAGGGACTGACATCAGATGATGATTTGACCCTACCATACTATACAACATGGTGTGATGCTATGGGATGTGGTGCCATGCTGTGCTATGCGATATGATATGATGTGATATAATACGATACAATGCAATACAATACAATAAGATACGATACAATACTGTGCGATGCTATGCAATGATGCTATGCAATGTGATTCAGTGCAATGGGATACAATACAATATGATGCGATGAGATGCGATCCAATATGATATGATATGATACAATACAACAGGATACGATAAAAATACAACATAATACGATACAATACAATACAGTGTGATGCTATGTAATGCTGTGCTATGCAATGTGATGTGATGAAATACAATACGTTACGGTGCGATGCGATGCAATGCAATACGATATGATACGATACAATAAGGTACGGTGCGATATGGTACGATACAATACAGTGCGGTGCTATACAATGTGATACGGTGCAATGCGATATGATGCGATTCGATACGATGAGATATGATACGATGCGATGTGAAGCGATACAATACAATTCAATTCAATATGGTTTGATACGATACCATACGATATGATACGATACGATACAATGCAATACGATACGATACAATGCAATACGATACGATATGATGCAATACGATACGATGCAATACAATATGATACGAAGCGGTATGATACGATACGGTACAATACGGTACGATGCGGTACAATGCCATACAATGCGGTATGATGCCATACAATGTGGTACAATACGGTACGATGCGGTACGATGCGGTACGATGCGATACGATGCGGTACAATACGGTACAATGCGGTACGATGCGATACAATGCGATACGAGACAGTACAATGCAATATGATGCAATGCGGTGTGTTATGGTATCGTACGATATGATACAATAAGATACGGTGCGATACACTTTTTTGTCCCTCTCAGGGAAATTTGTCTTTGACTTCAAGCTGCACAAATAAAAACTGCCAGGTCATTATAAAACAACTCATACATATTGCACATGTACCTAATACTCATACTGATATTGCACATACCTAATTACACAGCAGTGTCACACAGATGATTACCAGAAAAATGCTGATAACACTAGATAGCAAAGACACCACCACAATAAGGCACAATCCCAGGGACTATTAATCAAAAGTCTAATTGACGTGGGCACAAATGAGTTTTTGAAGTGATTCAGTCTACACCTATGAACTCTGTATTGCTTACCAGACAGTAGGAGTTCAATTTCTGGGTAGAGGATGTGGGAAGGGTCCGACCAAGCTCACTGTGCTTGTCTAAAAGCAGACTGTTCTTACATTGACTGCAGGGAAGAGTTTTCAGTCCTCCCTACAACCTCCATGGCCGTCTTCACCAGCCGAGTAAGCTTTTAGCTTTTTTAGCTTTTAACTGGACAGATAGATCACCATACCAAGCTGACATCCCAAACCGGATACTTTCCATGACAGACTGGTAAAATAAATCAGTCAATCCTACTCCTTCAAGACCTTGAGCCAACTTTATTGATCACAGAAGGGCAACTTATTTGTAGCTCAGCCACAGCAGGATTACACATTACAGATCAACAATCAGGAACCAGAACAATAAACCAAGGCTGATGTCAGCACCAGTCCAAACAGAAAAAAAGAAGACTGGAAAAAAGAAAGAGAAAAGAAAAAAGAAAAAAAAAAAGTCTTTAAAAAAGTAATATAAAAATCAGTAAAAACAACTCATCAACAAGATAATAATTTAAATACAAGAAAAACTGGTGAAATTTCAAGTTAAAATATTACATAATCAATAGAATACTGTCAGAATTCAGCAGCCTGATGGCTAAAGGTACAAAAGACCTGGAGAAACTATACGTTTTACACAGAGGAGCGTATCATCACAAACTCATCTGTTATGAAGTTATGGGGTTGCCTGATGATGGCATCATCACCACTGCTTTGTCTTCACGGCTGTCTGAGTCAAACAATCATGTCTTTATTTTTCTTGGGTGTTACCACAGTTATCATCAAACCAACCAACAAATTTGTTTAAAGCAGGTCCATGATCAGACTCAGAACCCTAAACCCATGGACAACTCCACTCTGACCCTGACCCCGAAACAAATCATTTTGCTGATGATGCAATGCTATTCCATTGGGGTTTGGGGTTTTGTCAGTTTTTATTTTCATCCTCAGCTCCTGCTTTGTGGCTGGGGTGGCTGGCAGTGATCCTGGTTCGTCGTTCTTCTCACCTGTGCCTGATTACCTGTGGTCTACTTCAAAACTCCAGTTTCCTATATTCTCATTACCAGTCTGTTCATCTATGTGAGAAAGCTAACTGGAGCCAGTTGTTCAGCACAGTGCAACTTTCCTGTCATCGCTGCCACCATCACAGCCACTACTACTTTCTACCTGTGTTTCCTTTACACTTTTTTGGAAAAATAAAGCAATATTTTTTTGCATTTCAAAAAAGTACTATTGCCATAGACAGCCGTTTCTATTGAATGGCCGTAATTCTCGTAAAATTCTGTTCTGCGAGACTCCATTTTGAGGAGGATACAAAACATTTTGTGTTTAAGAGTTGCTGCTGCTCCTCATCAGGAGATGAACGCAGCGGATGATAATTCAGAGGCAAAGTCTGTATGTATGGAACCCTCTGATTCATACAGATACATACACAAAAAAACAAAACAAACAAACTCGTAACGACGTGTTACGAAAGCCCCGGGCATAAGATGTTATGCCATGGTCAAGCATCATTAAGTCATGGCAGCATACTGTATAACTAACATGTGGGAACAAGATAACTGAGTCGTGGTACAAATGTGTGGAACATAAATAACTGGTGGGCAGGCGTCACAAATACATGAAAAACTTAAACCATATCCCCATGTTGTCCAGAAATGAGCTCCACTCATTGAAACCCAGTGATTTTCAGACCTTTATGTGACTGATAAAACTTCCCCCATCACTCTGATTGCAAAGTTAATGCTTGTAAACGCTCATGTCAGCCCTGAGGGTGTTAAAATGCACTTTTGCGATATACTGCTATAACCACAAGGCTGAAAATCCTCCTCACGAGAGTGTAAAAACTTTTTTTGAAATATTTGAGTTTTTCTAAATGTGTTTCCATTATCAGTTTTTAATTGTGAACAAATACTAGACCTGTCCAAAGTTCTCTACATTCTCTTTATATGGAGAAAAATATCTGAAATAGCCTAGACACACATACAGTTGTACTTGAAAGTTTGCATCCCCTCCCATTAAAGAAAAGGCTAAATTCACAATTGTAATTCAGATAACAAAAAAATGAAGGAAGTAATTCTAAATTAAAAAAAAAAAAAACTAAATTATGAATTAGTAAAAATAAAATATTGATCTTGAATTTTTGTTTAAAAAGTATTTAAAAACAAACAAGCAAAAAAAAAAAAAAAAAACAGTCCCAGACAAATTAAAGCACCTTGCTCATAAACAGTGGGTTAAAATACCTGTCACCAGGTGCAGACATCTGATTGGACATCAGAGAACACCTGATCGCAGTGATTGCCTCAAAGTGTTGCTCAACAAACTTTTAGCTCAGGAGCACCATCATGGCTGTATATTTATTTTATTTTTTGTTTGTTTTTAATATTTATGTTGAACCAAAATACAAAATCAATGTCATGATGTTCATAATTTTTTATTTATAACTACTTTAGTCAATTTTTACTTATTTCACTGGCAGCTGATTTTTTTCATTGTCTTTTATTGTAAATTTTCAAGAACAAATGTATGTTGTGGCTTTTATTTAACTTTTTTACGCACTATACATCAGAAAAACCCACAATAATGCTCCTATGACTTACAGAAGCCGCCATAGCTGTTTTCAATGACATAATTTACACAGAGAATTACACAGAGGCTTATGGAGTCGACTCTTTTTGGGAGCTTCGCAAGTCATATGCATGTATATACTGTATATTTTACTGTACCAAAATATGGTTACTACCATAAACAAGCTGCTACTACTGCATGCAGGTGGCTCACTCAAAAACATGTCATACTGAGACTCATGGCACAAGGCAAACAAACAGCGCTGCTGAAGGAAGCAGTGACCTGCGTCATTGGGAAAATAAAACTCAGTAAATTATAGAAAATTAATGAACATCCAACACACTTAATGAGATTATTGCTATTTTTTGGAAACATTGGGAAAAAGGGGGGACCTAAAAGTGGATTTTTTTTTTCTTTTTAAAAAAATTTAACAGCATTCAATAATGATTAGGATTATTATCATTATTATGACATTATGATGATTATGAGGATGATGATGATTGTTATCATTATTATTTTAATTATTATTATCTGAATTTGTTTATCTATTGATAGGAATACTGCTATATTTTTTCTAATTTATATATATATATATATATATATATATATATATATATATATATATATATATATATGTTTGTTTTTTCACTTCACTTTCCACTTTGTATATTTTGTTTAGGAAAAGTAATCTATAAATATGTTTTTATGAGCTATTTCTATTGCTTATAAAAAATTGTTAGTTTTTGACACTTGACAATTTCCCCCGGGCAGACAAAGAAAGATAAGAAAATATTATCATGAAGGTAAATTAGATTTTACGAGCCTGACTGAAAAATTGCTTTGTTAAACCCAGTCACAAGTAGAAAGCAAAATAAAAAAAATAAATAAATAAAAGGATCTCTACAGCGTTGACTTTTGTTTTGTGTGTGTGTGTGCATGTGTGTGTGTGTGCGTGCGCATGCTCCATATCCCTGGCTGTCTCCGTCTCTTAGTATTATCATTATAAAAGTAAATTGCACCTCCCCTGCGCCAGATGAAGAATATGATATTTCCATTTCTGAATCTCCATTGTCTGTTCCTGCTCTGCAGATACTGCAATCACAACACTGTCACAACACATCGCACTCACAATGGATCACTCCAACGTGGAAAACGCAACTTTCAAGTTTCACATTCATCTGGGCTTGCATGACTGGGATTATGTTCATTCATCAATGCTAAAAATAAACATTTTTGTTTTAGCTGATGTAATTAAGAGCTTAGTTTTCTTAATCTGCATTTTATATTAACCTTCATTTTTCCAGCTACAACACTGAAATTCCAATCAGTTTATTCAAATGTGAGTTAATCTCTCTGTCATAAATCATCAGCTTGACACCTTGTTGCTTTTTCCTCTGAATTATTAAAATGTCCAGATTCTTTAAGCTGCATTATACTGCTGACAGTTTAGTGAAGCAGCTCTGGAAGATACTTCCTGTTTCAAGTTGGTGGAGTTCCTGTATGCAGGACCTGATTTATTCATTTCTTTTAATACTGGGGGATTCCCCCTTTCATGCTTTACATAGAGGGGATTTATGAACATCACACAGCTTCCTATCTCAGGTAGAGGTCTGACACTTAATCTTCTCATGACATAAGATCAGAGTTTGTTTGTTTTTCCCAAATTGAAGTTTTTTTTTTAGGTTACTTTTTCTCTATTTTATAGCGCGCCACAAATAACGATTCATTTAAAAATACAGCTAGCAGACTAGCACCTACAATTACCGAAACCAATATCGGTAATGTCTCTGATACTAATGAATAGGGCTGGTTGATATGGCTTAAAATTTAGAACCACGATAGATTGAGCAGTTCACCTCGGTAATAAATGGCCGATAACTGGTTATAGACTGGATGGGGTGGAGTCACGTGACTAGAGGATACATGTAGCTCAGCGTTTTACAGGGACATGAGCACAGCTGACCTGTAACACCTTAATTCTGCCCTTACTGTATTTTGATGTGACTTTTACTTTGACAGATAGATAACAGGTTCCTGAATAAACACCCAGGAGGCACTAGATACGTTTTGGACGTTTATAAGTACTGTGAAACTGAAATAAAAACATACAAATGTACATATTAATGAACTTAAAGGGATATTGTGTAAGTTCTCCTGTTATTTATTCACAAAAAATGATTATTTTGTTCAAAAGTGTTTTTCCATTTATCAGTAATCACTCCCATCAACAAACTAAAGTGCTCCTGTCAGCTCTGAATTTGCCGTTTGATCATTCATATCTACATGGAAAGGGTCGGCTCTGTGATGGCTACCATGTCGTGTCGCCATGTTTTTACGTTCAGTGGAAGCGTGACAGCAGGAAACCATAGAAACTCAGCGGAGATTTCGGCTCAGGTCGAGGTAATGCCTTTGAAAAGTCTCCACAGGTGCAGTGAGGAGGAACCAGTGTCACACTGACGCTGCGTTCATGTGCAGTCGGGCAGATGGCTGTCAGTAACAAACCAGATGTCATTTTAATCACAGAAGCCAAGAGACGGTAAAACATGGGTCGGGGAAAACAATACGACATCGCCATGACAACATATCAGATGTGGACTGAAGTCACTGTAACTGACGGACCACGTCTTCACATAGAGGCTTGTTTATGCCTTTTACATGCAGCGGCTGTCGTCCGTCTGCCCGGTTTCACACGAACGCAGCATGAAAACTACGAGCGAGTTGCTGTGACATACAATTGTTACACAATGTCCCTTTAAATGAGTCACATTCTTATTTAAATATGAGGAAATATCACTTTGTGTCCATGAAAAACACAGTAAAGTGTTTATTATTTAAAGTGTCCCTGGCATGAAATTTGCATTTTTTGAGGTTTTTGATCATATATTTTAGTTTCCCCAGCCTGCCTATGTCCCCTAAGGGGTTAAATTATAGATTAGTGTTTCCTTTTTCCCTGGGTGTGTCTGTCTACATGGCGAAGTTAACATTCACAAATGGGCTGATTGGCAGTTCGGCCTATTTAACTCCTCGTGCAGGTTATGACGCCATGACTTCCAGCCAATTACCCCCTCCCCTGAACTACACTCTCCAAGTCCCTCCCTCCGACACCTACGACAACAAACCGACATCATAGCGTCCAGTTCGCGTCCAGTGTTCGGCTGTGGACATACGCAATCAGGCCTTCATCATCATCATCACCGTTTCTGTGCTGCTCCGGTCAGACAAAGACAGATCTAACGAGCAGAACTAGTGTAATATATGTTTAGTATTAACTATTAACTGAATTCGGGTCATGGGTGAAGGAAATAATTCAGGGAAACTTTTGGTTGAATATAATGCTGTTTTCTTCTTTTTTTTTTTTTTTTTTTTTTTTTTTTTTTTTTTTTTTTCTTTTTTTTTCTTTTTTCTTACTTGTCCTGTCCAGCATTGAAGCAAGCAGAATGGAAATCTGATTGCTTTATTCTGTTGAACAGTTTTGCTTTATCAAGCGGAGCTTTATGAACATAAGGCTCCACTTGATATCATGTTTCTTCATTTTATTTCTTTATTTAAACATTTGTCTATTACACCATTCCATTTCATACTGCTGGGCCTGACAAGGGAGAAATGAAAGTGAATAGAGGTAATGATAGAAAGTGAAACAGAGAGAGAGGAGTAAGGAAGAGGAAGAGAGAGAGAAGAGAAAACATGAATCCACTTACACAGTTCACTGGTACATCTGTACCGCGATCCCTAAACAACCAAGGTCTCTGTTGGAAAACAAAACAAGCAATCCCCTACAGGAGGACCTGCAGGTGGCTTAAATATCCTCAGATCATACAAACACACGCAGAACTACGCAGAGAAGAGGTACAACCTAGTCAGCGCAATGGGAAGTAGAGAAGAGGTACAACCTAGTCATCGCAATGGGAAGTAAAGAAGAGGTACGACCTAGTCATCGCAATGGGAAGCAGTGTCACAGTGTCAACATGCATAATAAAGGGTGCTCCGTGGTGATACAGTCATGCAGATGCAGCCTCGTCTCTGCAAGGAGGAGGAAGCCCGCAAGGCTCGCGACCCAGGCCCCCAGCAGCCACCCAGAGGCCCAGATCCCAGCTACCCCCCCCCCAAAGAGCGGACATGCATCCCCCCGAAGGGCGGCAAAAGCGGCCCCAGCCGGAGCCCCCGCAGTCTGGAGGCCCAGGCCCCAGCGGACCAAGACCAGCAGCTGCCGACCCCACCGGGCGCCGGGCGTCCCCCGGAGCGGAGACAGCGCCGGGCCCAGGGCCCAAGCGCCCAGGAGCAGCCACCCCCCCCCCCGGACCCGGGCGGCCCAACCGAAACCCAGGAGGACCGGACCCCCCAGACGACGCCCCCCCAGGGCAGGCCAGCCCCCACCCCAAAGTCCCTGATACACCTGACACCAGGGCGCCACCACCTCTCCCACCCCCCACCCCGCCACCACGCCCACACACACACTCCCCACACACCCACCCCAACACTGGGGCTGAAAGATATACCGTCACCGCCCCCACATCGAGACACAGGCACCCAAGACATCAATACCGCAAGAGCAACCACATACAAGATACAGATCCCCCCTGCGCCCCGCCCCGCACAAAAAACCCCGGAAGCCACAAACAAAACCGCACCCCCCACCAAAGCGCCCGGCCCCCAACCAACCCGCAGCCACACCGCACCGCACCGACACCAAGATGCCCGGCACGAATACCGAGGTACGAACCTCCGCCCACACCGCCCAGCCCTACCCAACACCTCCGTGTACCCCCCCCCCACACACGCACACACCCACCCACTCCGCTCTCCGACCTTACATACCCACACTCACTCCTCTCTCCACCCCCAACACTCTCCTCCCTCCACTGTCCACACCTACCCCCCACCTCCTCATACCCTCTAACACACACATGCACTCCCCCCACATAACTGCACCAACCCCCTCCCCACCCCCCCACACATACGCCCCCACCTCCCTATACCCCCAATACCCCATACAGTCCCCCCCTTACATGTCCAACCCCGCCCATCCCTCTGACCTATCACACTCCCGCCCTTCCTTCCTTCAGCCCCTCACGACCATCCCTACTAGACACTCACGAGCATGCCACTCCTTCCTCCATCCCCCCTTTCCTTCAACCACTTACCCACATCTCCTCCCTCTTCCAGCCCAAGTTCCTCCCTCCCACATTTCCTCCTTCACACTCTCATTCATTATTCTCACATACCCACCTCTCTCTTGCCCATGCCCTCGTGCCTCCTGAGTGGTAGCTCGGGCCGGGGAAGGAGCCGCGAGTTCCAAGCCCCCAACACGTTCCCCCCACCACCACCCCCCCCCATCCCCCACCCCCGGACGCAGCAGGCCAGGCATCCCCCAGGCCAGCAGATCCCCCGCAATGCAGCCAGCCTTAACCACTGGCGCGTGAAGTAGCCACTGTCCCCCCTCCCCCCAGTAGCGCCCGGGAGACCGGGGTATGAAAGGACCCTGTCCCCCCCCCACCCCCCACTCATGACTGTGTGTGTAAGATGTGTGTTGTTTGCAGTTAAAACTAAGGGGCAGTGCCAAGTCATGCCGGGAGTGGGGTCGCGTAGGGGGCATGTCCCCCCCAACCGGCCCCTCCCTCCTACCACACACTATATGGCCCGCCCCTCAGAAGTGGTTGTGAGCTGTTGTTATTTTATGTGTTTAGGTGTCTAAGTGTGGTTAAAACTGGGGAGCAGGCTGCCTCTAGACGTGGCAAGCAAAGGCACTTTGGTGCCCTCCCTCACCACGCCCGCTTGACACGCTCCCTCCCCAAAACCCTACGGTGTGTGTGTGTGAGGTAGAGCAGGGGGGGGGGGGGGGTCTTGGGAAGGGAGACCAGGGGGGTATGAATTCCCCCCTGGAAGAAGAGCCGTTACCGGCATTAGGTACCCCTGCCTCCCGGGATCCCCCCAGGGCAGAAAGGGCAGGCATGGCCGCCCCCACGGCCCGGCGTCCGGCGTTCAGCACAGAGGGGCCAGCCTCAGCCCCTGGGGGCGCTCGACCACGCCAGGCCAGGGAGGGGGGAAAAGGGACGGAAGCGGAAAGGGTCGGCGGAGGGGCCAGAGTCACCGGCCCAACATCCCCAGGCCTCGCAAACCCCCCAAGAGGCACGCAGAGCTGCTATTTTTTTTTTTTTTTTTTTTCCTTTTTCTCTCCCCCTTTCCCCCCCCCCCCCCCCCCCCCCCCCCAACCTGACACACACAAACCCCACCAATGCACCACCACCCCCGCACCCAAACACCCATCATCCATGCACCCCCACCCACCCACCCATCTCCACACCCCCCCCCACAGGCAGCCACACACACACACAACCGCATTCACGCCCCCCCTCCAGTCACACACCCACCTACACATACCAAGGACGGGGACCGCGGGGCCACCAGCCCCCCCCCACGCCACAAGTCCACCGCCCCCAGCCCCCGGACCACGCGAGACCAACCCGTACGAGACCACCAGTGCAGGCCAGCCCCAACCGACACAGCGGCCAGGCGGGACAGGCACCCGGCGTGGAAAAGACCCGGCCACCCCGCAACCCCCCACCTCCACACACTAGAGCTGAACGATATGGACAAAACCCCACACCCCGACAGCCACGCCAGACACCCCAACATCGATACGACACGACATGACCACGGGTCCGCCGAAAACCAAGCACCCCGGCGGAAAGCGCAGCTCCGTCCGCGACCCCCAGAGCCCCACACGCAGGACAAGCACAGGGGAAATCCACACCCCCCACACGGCCGCTCCCGCGACACCAACATCCCGGATGCCCACATCCCGACACAGACACGACAACGATACACCCCCCAGCCCCACCACACACACACCCCCACCAGCACACACACCCGCACGCACACAGCAGAGGCGCCCCGGCGCAGTGACCAGACGTCACCAGGTCGTGAGGACCGGCCAAATCCAGAGGAGGCACGCCCCGCCGGCCCGCCCCCCCAGCGCCAAGCCGGGTCCCCCGGCCCCGGAGGCAGGGGCCACCCCGGAGCACCGGGGCCCAGGGCCCCCCGCCCCCCCCCGCCCCGGGACGACCCCGGCCACCCGGCGCCAGCCGACAGCCACCGGCCAGGGCCCCACCAGCGACCCGCCCACCGCCGCAGAGCAGCCCCAACCGCTGACCCTCATGCCCCCCATCGGGCTGGATACAGCCCCCGCCCCAGCGGCGAGGCAGCCCAGACCCCCCCCCAAGTCAACCGCCAGGGATCCATAGCCATCAAGCACTCGCCGGCACCCAACCCCCACATCGCCGAGGCCGCTCTCCTACACCAACGTTAAGTGATGGAGCTAATCACAGGGGACCAGAGGGAGTGGAATTCATCTAACTGGTTCTTAGAGGAGGCAGACATCATCTCAATACTGATATGGTCTACTAAGAGATTCCTAAACTGGCTAATGCTCAGATTATTTTTGGATTTCCAGTTTACCAAGATAGTTTTCTTTGCAATACATAATACAGTAAGTATCATATGTGCATAATTGGTTACCGTATTGATCTCATCCAAGTCCCCCAGTAAACACAGTGTGGGGCTTGCAGGGAAGTTACACCTGAGCCACGCTGACAGGTCATCGCATACCTGAAGCCAAAACCTCTGGACAGGTGGACAAGACCACAAGGCGTGAAGATAATTGTCTATTGTATTCTCATTGCAGTGCAAACAAATATTTGAAGGTGACAGACCCATCTTGAACATCCTCTGTCCTGTGTAATGTACTCTGTGTAAAACCTTGAATTGTATCAACTGTATATTTGAGTTTTTAGTCATTGGGAACGTGTTTAAACATATCTGTGTCCATGTGTTTTGGTTAAGGGTTCTGGACAAGTCAGCCTCCCACTTCGAAGTTGGAAGGAAATTGAATCATCCAGTTTTAATAATAATCTTATATTTTCGACAGTAGTTTGGGGATAGAGAGATTCAGGAATTCT
>JALJCO010003048.1:0-12402 GCA_023101725.1 Atherinomorus stipes
TTTCAGTTTGCACCAGATCACAACTAAAGTAATCTAAAGCCAGGATTAGACTACACGAACTTAGCTTGATTTTGGCCCAACGGAGACATCGCAGACAGTCGCTCACTTTCATGCCCGATTCTGCGTTGTCGGATCGCAGCACGTCACCTCTTGACTCTGTGTAGTGTGACGAAATCAGCGATTGGTGATTTGGCATCTGCGACGCTTCACGACCACAACGCAGAAAGACTGGTGTGTCAGAATTTTTGGGGTTTGTCTGCCTAGTGTGACATGTCCTGCAACGTGTCCCTACATATTGACCAATAGAAGAATAGTGCGCCTCTTGCTTCCACGAGAGAGACACTTAGGAGCGCCAGTATACAAACAACAATGGAGGAAAGGGTTACTGTGCCTCTTTGATGTGCAGAATGGAGAGCCCATACTACAGTACTATCAGGTAGTGTTACCAGAATACCAGTAAACAGTTCATGTGAGGGAAAAACATCTTTCTTTTTTTTGTCTGAAGAAGGACAGAGGCCCGAAACGTCATGCATTACAGCCCTCTGGGGAGCATTCCCTGGTGTGCGGATCCCTATTCTTTCAAAAACATCTTTGTCCAAAACTTCAATAATGGACGGGAACTGATGTCCTCTGTCCACTTTCCATTTCACGAGTGACCCAAACAGTCAATTCAGAGACCTCCAAACCAAGCGACTGATTGACAGTCGTCTCTCTTGTGACACCACGTGATGATCAGACGCTTGTCTGTCTGGTGTCATTCTTGTGGTGCGACCACTTGAATAACAAGACACCATCCGATTTTATGACACAATGTCTGTTTATCTGACATAGCGACCGTCGTGAACGATGAAAAAAATCGTGTGGTCTGATCCTTGCTTAAGGTTTCGTTTCCTCTAGAATAGGCTCATATCTTGTCCTTTTATAACAAAAGCTAAACAGTTTCATTTTGTTTATCTTAATCTCACATCAACATGTAATTACGTCACATCATGCCGTGACGCTATATGCTAAAGATTCTCAATGTCTGGTTCTGACTCTGGGACCTGATAAACGACCGGAACCAGATGACCCGAGGGGTCTGATAGGTTCATACTGGGTCAGGAGGTCACTGATGTATTTTGGTCCTAAACCATTAAGAGCTTTAAAGACCAGAAACAGAACTTCAACGTTTATCCTCTGATGGACAGGTAGCCAATGTTAAGACCTCAAAACTGGATTGATGTGGTCTACTTTTCTGGTCTTAGTGAGAACTCAGCCTTATAAACACCTCCAAGGTGGAAACACTCACTCTCTTGTGAGGAGTAGTTGGAGCAGAAGGAGAAGCAGGAGGAGGAGTTCTCCTGCTCCGGTGTAGTAAGAACTTTATGTCCATCTGAGAACATGGACAGCTGAACAATCAGTCTCCCTCGTCATCATCATTTCTGAGGTGTATTACAAATGGACGTCTGACATTCACCTTCCATCTTTTCATGCTTATAAACTGGCTTGCTCACTAGCTGCGTACTCCATGCTTCTTTCCTTTCTCCTTTTCTTTCTCCTAAAAAATAACAAGTACACTACTCACAAAAGTTAAGGATATTCAACTTTCGGGTTTTGCAGAACAGAATGATGCAGAATTAATATTTAACCATTGAACAATGTACATGTGCATTGAAATGTTTAGAGAAAGTTTAATTCAGTTCACCTGGAAAGTTTGTAGTGGATTTTAGATTCATTCTGACATCATACGAAAAGCCAAATATCCTTAACTTTTTGTGAGTACATGTATGTGTGCAGAGAGTTTTCTGGACAGGCGGCGGGAATATGCTGTCGGTCTAATGTGAGAAGCTAAACTACAAAGAAAATCCCATGTAGACAGTTTAAAATGCTCCAATGTTAATTTGTACTAAATGTTCATGATATAACTAGGGGTGCACCGATTGATCGGCCAGCCGATCGATCGGCTCCGATTTCCTTAATTTTGGGGGGATCAGGGATCGGCCGATCAATAAATGTAAAACCAATCTTATCTACCGATCATATTTACTTCCGCTAAAGTCACTTTTGGTGATTTAAGTTTTGTTAGTTTGTCTTGTAGATTATTTTATTTAAACTTGTACCTTATTATATGCACTGCAAAATAAGCTAAATATTGTTGTGAACTGTATTTTTAGTAAGAGGCTCAAAGCCAGTTTGAAATTCAACTAGTTGAGCTAGTTTTGTGTTTAATAAAGTGAAAAATGAGATTGAAGGAATGGAAATTATATTTTTGTAGTTTGGACAGCAATGCTTGAAACGTTTCATTTATATTTAAGAACAGTGGCTTGTGCAGTTAAAACTAGTTTGCATTGTACTACAGGTATTGTTTGCTAATAAAAACAAAATTGGTACATTGAAGATGTTTGCTGTCAGTTTTCAAGAAAAATTGGTATCGGCAAAAATCGGTATTGGCGAGTCAGATTTCTTAAAGATCGGCGATCGGTGATTGGCCAGAAAACTGCAATCGGTGCACCTAGATATAACCATTTTATGTAAAACTTTTAGGTTACATCGAGTAACTGTTCTTCAAGATGTTAAACCTTAAATTTTTCACTTTTACCCCTTTCCCACTAGCTAAAAAAAACATTTAAACCAGTAAACAATCGGCTTTTAGCTCATTGAACCGTGTCGAGCCACATCAAACAACTCGGCAAGCAACGCGGGTTAAAATTCCCTTCAAGTAGCTCTGCTCCGATCGGCATGCAGTGGGAAAACCAGACCTGGGTTGATCTGAATATTTATGTGATAACTTTGGGCTGTATGTGGCTACATTATGACATTGCGCCAGTCGCATATCATAAAGTACCAAAACAAGTCTGCTTCAGCCACAAATTCACATCGCCTGCATTCCATCTGCACAAAAAAATCATCCGCTGGTTTTCCACCATTTTGAGGACGGACAAAAGTGCAACAAGAAAGCACATTGACCACGGCCTTACTCACTCTCCATTGTTTACTTTCCTGCTTTTTGTCGCACAGCTGACATCATCAATGCTAACCCAGCGTGATGGCGTCATCAGACACGCAGCGGTGGGGACAGAGGCCACGCAGATACCAGCAGGTGACAAAGTCGCTCTAAGCAACTTTGTCAAGGTAAGATAAATCAGGACTTAAAATGAAGTTAAACCTTTCAAATCCTGCATGCTTTTCAAAGTCTCCATATGTGATAATGTGTAACTCATTTGCATCAGAAATGTGGAGAACTTCAACATCAGTTCCCAAGAGGTGCTGAGATAATATGACTTTTTTTTTTTTGTGCTTTCTGGAGGGTAAAACGGCAAGATTTTATTCTGCTGCCTGGGCTGCATCTGTGTGATAGAAGATCATGTTCACAGAAAGTTCAGCTATTCCCCATCCAGTTGGCTCTGATTTCCTTCTCACCTTTCTTCCTTAAATAATAGGCCTCTGGCCTCTATTGCTGGTCATGGACATTGTGAGGCTATAAGACAAGACGGTAACCAAAATTAATGGGAGACCCAGCTTGGACTTTCTCCTGGCTGACCGCTTAACAGTCCAGGGAGCACAGGCACAGAGTAAAAGACTGCTAATGGGAATTGGACAAGGTAAAGCACACATCTTACCATTCAATTATAGACCATAAGATAGTATCGACAGATCGCTGTGGGTAGATAACAGGAAGATATTTCCTTATACAGAATGATGTATTGCAACATGAAATGCTTTAGTCATTACAAACGTGCAGTTTTGTCAGTTGACTTCCTTTAATAAACCTCCACATTTGCTTGATAGTTATAAACGACATTCCTTGTGCAACATGATCTCAGTTCTTCAGCCGGCTTTTGCAGCTTTTCAACTTTCTCAGCCTAAGGGCAAAAGTGGTAAAGTAATTCTCCTTTGTCTTATCAGCAGCTGAAATAAAGCCTTGGAGGGGGCACCTGTATCAGATCCCTCATGCTTGTCATCATCAAGCCCCTCATCAAGTTTTGCACTCTAGTCTGCCGCCTTTTCCCTTCCCTTGTGACAGCATTTTGTTTGCCTGACGAGAAACACAAAGAGGAACATATTGAAAGGAGGGGAGAGACATATCTCCTGGCTAAGTAATCCGACAGAGGAGACAACAGTCATTCATCTGTGCACCGGTACTAGCAGGTTGACTTTTCTGACTGAAGAGAGGGAGTAATTGCGGGGCTCTTGTAACCGATGAATGTAGCCGAGACTGTAGTGCCGAAAGCGTCCCAACTCCGATTTTTAAAGAGCGGAAGAAGATGAAAAGAGGAAATGCACACAAAGGAGCGTTTATGTAACAACACAAGGAGTATGTATCAAACAAACTGTGTTCCACTTAGCATAGCTCCAAAAGCCGAGCAAGTGGAATCAAAAGGCACCAGTAATTTTGGCCTCTTGAGAGAGGGAAGCTATGAGCAAACAAATATGCAAGGTTTTCAGTCATGTATCTCTTCAGATTCAGACATCCTTTCCTAAAACATTTGCCATTCATTGCAGAGGGTTAAAATGTATATTTTTTTGTTAATCCTCAGGCATCCTGCATACAATCAAAGGATGACGGTTGGTGGAACCAACCAAAAGCTGTGAAAAAAAGTCAAGCTATCACAAGATTTCTTAAGTTTAATTACTCAACTCTATAGATGCTACTTTCCTTTGTCTATGACACTCCTCAGTGTCTTCTCATTCTGCTTTATCTCTCCGCTCCTAACCTTTACTTCTCCTTCCTTTGCTCTCAATTTCCCGTCTCATTGTTTTTGTCCATCGGCCCCTACCCTACGCTAACCCAACCCCCTCCCATCTCCAAACTTTTGACGGCGCTTCATTTGCAACACTGTCCTGCGGTCAGCGGATAGGGTGTGGTACAGAATGCGAAGTAATCTCACTTGCTTGATTCTATCAATCCTCTTTTTCACCCGGGTTTTGAACACCTCAATCAAACCTCCCCTCAAGGTCGCCTTTGTTGCGCGCTCGGCAGATTAAGTTCCCCCGTCCATGTGCAGTGTGTGCTTTGAACTGGAGACATCACCCAGAGAAAGATACAGAAGCAAGAGAAAGAAAGGAAGGAAAAGAGAGATACAGAGAGGCAAAGAGAAAGGAGATTTATCATTTGTGGTGAATACTCAGGTCTTAGTTAAGATAAACCTTAGCAATCATAAAGACTTAATTGACTGACTCATTTTAACTTACAGTGCCACAAAGAAATGTTTCCCTATGAAAATCAAATGTAAATGTTGAAACGGGACTATTTTCTTGGCAGTACACCAGGTATACTCCCCATTCAGACTTGTACTTTATGATTTTTGGCCAGCTGTAGTTTCACCTCACATTCTGTATGCTTTAATCAACACTTTGGAGATTTCCAGCAACTTCCTGCAAAAGGGCTGCCAGTGGAAGACTTCACCGTATGATGCCAATGATAGCATCAAGCATAAGTTGCGTGAATGGTCGGCTGGACGTAATGTTAAATTTGCAGCCAATGATTTTTATCTATCATCGGCTCATTGAGAGACGGGGACCAAAAGAGAGCTTGAGTGAGTCTGCTTCTCCCGTTCTACCTCATGAACTAAATGTGAAGTAGAGCACTGGGTGGAGACGAGTGCGTGTGTGACTGTGTGCATTTTAGTGACTCAAGATATGATTTTTTTCTGTTTTCTTTTATCGCAGCAGTGTAGAGTGCCATATCTTTTTCTCCCCACTCTTTGCTTCAGCTGCTTTTCCACCACACCCTCCTTTCCTATCACTGTCTGCTCCTGCTTCTGCACATACGCACCTCCCAAACATACATCATTGAGCATCATTGTTATGCTTGAGGCTCAACGGCATTCATCCTAATATCTACACACCATCCAATTTGCAAGAAGAATGAAATAATCTCACCAAGACAAAACAATCGTTTATCAAACTGCTCGACCACACCGCAGTCATTGTACCCCCCACCCTTATTTCTTTGCCTTCTGCAGGAAAGCCAATAGGGGTGTTACAGTAGTACAGGCGTGACACTTGCTGTAGCCAGCTTTCAGCATAACGATGAAGTTATGCACATATATGATGACATTCATACATTATATAGTTTTCAGATCCCATGATGCCAGCTTTGTCCATTTTTTGAATTTTATCCTGTCTGCACGCTTGAATGAATACTAAATTGGTAGCACTCTCCTCTTGCACATACATCATGGACAGCAAGACATATCAGCAATATATTTAATGAAAAATGCTGCCAAGACCCCCACCCCGCCCTGTCTAATTACATGCACTGAAGATCTCTGCTGCCTGGAAAAGAGGTTGCCTTAAGCCACAATCCCCATGTGGTTGTTCCCCACCTCTCATCTCTTCCATCGTGAGATTTTTCCGTCTCTCATCCACAAGGCCTACTTCCCTCCAAATGTAGCCCCTGGCTCTACCCATCTATTGCTATGATTCAATTAATTAGTGTGTGACTCGTCCAGAGTGTTTAACGCGTAATGATATGTTAGCCCTGCCACTGTGAGTGTCTTAAATTGGTCTAATCCCAGCAGACCACGTGAGTAACCTCTTGTTTCTTGCAAAAGAGTCGCATTATTAGAGAGCAGTGAGCTGTGTGAAGGGGAATAAGGTGATGCAGAATCCATGTTGGACTTGTGGGACAGAGGGAATGTAAGAATCAATGAAAGCAATCACCATGTACAATTCAATTTGTTGTAAACTGCACAAAGGACAAAAAAACAGATGGATTATACAGAGGTCAGTTAATCATATAGTCCTTTGGAGTAATGGAAAAGAAAAAATCATACTTTGATTGGAGCAGTACAGTACACCAGATTAAGGAGTTGACTACTATAGATTTTCGAATAAGTATGAGAAAATGAAAATGTTCTTTTCCTACAGAAAAGATACCATGTGCATTGTTAATGAGTACAAAACACGGTATGTTTATTTGCCAGAGCTTCCCATCCAGCAGACTTTGCAAATGCATGAAGGAGGTGGTGGAGGTTAAACATATGATGTGGGCAGTTGCAGGGGGAGGCTTAGGGATTAAGTAAAAGGACATCACAACCACACTAGGTGCTTTTATCCACCAAACTTGTTCCAGTGCTGGTTCAGAACCTAACTTGGACATTTTTTTCTCTCTCTCTCTTTTTTCTCATTAAACTGCAAAAGACTAAGCTCAAACACTGAAATTATGGTGTTAAGCTGGAACCAGCCCTGGCCAGGCAATGAACTGCTTTCATTGGAAACTGTGGCCAAGGCTATGGAGCCCAGCATTAAGACAGACATGTTTAAAGACCGAGAGTCATTTTAGTGTTTAATCTGCTTAATTGACAGGAGAAAAAAGCTGAGCTGCATCATAGATGTGACGTTAAAGCAGCAGAGGAAGAACATGAGCTCAGTGTTTTATTTTTCCTGCTATTATGCAGCTACGCTAGTTAACATTGGCCCTCGTTCACCAACTGTTACATACAAATTTATTCTTGAAGATGCACTGCAGAACTTTGCAGATTTTCTTGATGACATGCGTCATGTTGACAGACAGTTTGCTCTCCATATTGCATCCTACCTGTACTTTGAGTTCTCTCCAACCAGTAAAAGTCAGTCTCATTGTGACTTTTGCTATATGTCCTACTCAGTCACTTTTTCTGTTTCTTTTCCTTTATTTCTCTGATTTTTCGGGCTTTTTTTGACGTGGAAGGTGAATTTGCATAGTGCTGTTTCTCAGCCTCGGGATACTGTTAGACGTGCACATCAGTCAGTTTGATCCTTTCTTAAAGGTAGTTTCATTTTTTGCTATTATTATTTATTCATCATATTTGATTATTATTTTTTTTAATCTGAGTATATATTATTATTGTTATTATTATTATTATTGATATTATTATGCTCATGTTATTGATATGTCAATATCATGTCAAACTAAATACAAAATACTCAGGATAGCCTTAGATATTATTTTCTATAATGAGACTTATTAAAAAATGAGAAAAAAAAAAAGTAAATTTAGAGGATGGGCTGGGCCTACAAAATTTCTCAGCCCAGGGCCTTCCAGTAGGTTAAGGTGGCCCTGCCCATGCATACTATAAACACAATAAGCATTTGTGTTAATCTAAAGCATTTTGTTATTTCAGAGTAAATATTTAAATATTGCAGATCATATCTTCACATTATAATTTCCCTCTGGAGAAACCTCAAATGTTATTCATTCATTCACTCAAGAACATATGCAGTCAAGATGGGATTGCATTCTTTTGCTTTGGTCTTCCTGAAACAAAAAGTGCAATAAATGACACAAGCTAGACCGTTCCCCCAACGGCAAGAATATCACTCCATTAATGTCCAAGTCACCTGTGACTCAGGTCCACCTGCTGAATGTCATCTTCAATATTTAAAATTTACTACAACAATGACTTTTCATTATGATGATGGGTTTATTTGGAGATGGAGGTTATGCCCTGGCCTTCAGGTTAATAACACCACTGACCAACCTTCATTCTCACCTGGAGGTTTAATTTCACCAGCTGCAACCCTCACTCCATCGGAGCTCCTCATCTTAAGAGAGGATGCCAGATGTATTTGGACCCACCAGGCGGAAATTTGCTTTACAAGTTGTAGGAATTACAGTATCTGCAGCAAGATGAAAATTGATTCTAGCGAACTACTGGCCCTCTATCCTCAACACTGCGAGGATGTTCATCCTGCCATGTTCAGGGGACCAGACTGTGAGGCAGAAGTCTGGGCACAATAATTTGCCCCTTTGTATCTCTTTTGACATTCTGTTTGTTATTTTTTCCTCATCTCTCCCTTGCCTCTTTCTCTGTGCGTGGCTTGTAAGTCTCATGACCTTTTATGGGCATTTTTTGTGCGGTTTACATATAAAGTAGAGCCAGTTGGTCTGTCATGTATTGGAATCAAGTTTTAAAGTGATGTTATGACATGGTTCTGTGGTGGCTCTGGTTGTAGAAACCTTTTGCTAGTTAAAATAAGTCTACCACTGTAATCTGATTATTGGGTTTTTAGTGTTTTTTTACAGACACTAATCAGTGATTTGGTTGAAGTTTGGAACATTAGCCAATGGATGTCATCCAGCTCCACACACTGGACTTTTAAAAGTGTCATAACCTAGTGTTTTGCATACACAATCCTTCTGAAATTATCTTCAAATGAATTTTTAGTCATCGTTGGGTGGGAGGAAAATTTAATGCGCTCATTTTGACCTCTTTTCATCCCCCACTTTTGCTTGTCGCGAGAATAAGCACGAGAATTTGACCTGTCTGTAGGCACGTTCACAAGGCAGGCGTCTCAGGATAGACCGAGCGAAGGAAAATGATGTCCCAACCAGAGAAAAACGTGATGAAAATGTAACGGTACGGTTCGTCATCATCACCCTCCTCCTCTCTGACAGAGCTGGTCATTAATCGCTGCTCCACGGCAGGTAATCAGCTGATTTCAGGTGGTACTCAAGAGGCAAGCTTAGCAGCTAGCAGCTTCTGTGGATCACGTGCCTCAGAGGAGAAACATAATTGTGTACTGTGGAGAGCATGCGCTTGTGGCTGATTCTGGTGTGACGAGAGAGCCATCACTCTTCTGGCATGTTTTAGCTGAAGTCCTATTCCAATACACGTTTTAACATGAAAAAGGTGGGATTTCTAGGTGATAACCCTCTAATATTAAAAGTAAAAGAGTAAATTTAGTTTAAATAACTAAAATTAGAATTATTTTCTATAATTACAAGGTAAATATACAGAATATTGGAATTATAATCCAATTATTATTTTATTTACAGTTTTTATCCAAATTACTTAGCTATTGATTATTTATATTTTTCATATTTATTTTGCATAATTTAGGTGATAAAAAACACATAGTGATCCCCAAAAATTGGTCAAAACAAACCAGATTTAATCATAAACTCAAAAAGTATTCTGATTGTGCAAAAACTACAATACACAGTAATGTTGGAGAAATGGTGCGGGGGGGACTGAATCAATAAACTTGTCTGATGTTTTGATTGCCAGCTAGATCAGTCATTTAGCAGTAAACCTGAATTTACTTGACCTGTTGATCGGATTTGGTTCTCTTTACAGCACCACAAGCCTTGGTCTCTTGACATTCATGTGTCCACTAACTGCCTGACCTATCATGTTTTTGTGTTGCACACACCTCTGTCAAAGCCATTATGCCAGAGAATAGAAATGAATTAGATCTAATGGCCAGACTGACAAATTTATCCACGCAGGTGGAACTCATAAAATAATTTAGCATGTCGAACTCCAGACATCAACAGCACATTTATGAGGTATCACCATACTAAATATCTGAAACTACTATAAATCCTCAGGTTGAGGAAATTTATTGAGGTGGCGATACATACTGGCATGTTGACAACAATTAGGAGTTGGTTTGTATAATTCGAGGTATCTGTTTCAGATGTTTGGTATGAAAACACATTTTGATGGGAAATACTGTTTCTGAACAACACCAGATTGTGCAGATAATTATATGCAACGCCAGCTGCTAAATCTAGGCATGCAATAAAAGGCAATCCTGTAATAAATCCAATCCTTTGTGCATCCAAATGAACTGGCCATCTAATACCGGTAAATTGTACCCCAAGCAACAGCTTATTGTTTCTCTTCCCCATCTCTCAGGAGCTTAGCTGTAAGCAGCCCATTTCAGAGCTGGTTGATGGCTTCTGCCAACAGAAGGTAGAGATCGCTTTTCCTACGATTAGTTTCACTTACGCAGTTCCTCTTTGCGTGGTAAATTGTTGTTGGCTGAATAGGGGCGGAAAGAGGGCCAGTTGGTGGAAGTCAATTTTCCACTTGAGGAAACTGTCTGCAAAATAATAATCTACGGTTTGTTATGTGAAAATGATGACCTCCCCTAGCCCTGCCGTGGAGATGGGTAATGGCACAGCACCGGGGAGGTCTTCATGCCACAACTGTGCTTTTCCACAACTGGCCTTGTTAGCCCTAGAGCTCTCGAACCTGTCACCATGCATCCAAGCAAACTGAGACTGCAGCAGCTGCCACAGACTGGCATGGGGGATATTGTGAAGATGGCACTGCATACTGAGCACTTTATTTCAGTCGGTACAGTCTGTATATTCCTTTTGTCTTTACATGTAACGTCTGACAAATATGCAAGGCTCTGACTTAGGTTCAAATTTGAGGTTCTTGTTACATTTTAATGATTTATGTGATTGATTTCATTGTATTATCATTTGTTCGGGAAATACCCTGTAATTTCACAGATTAATATTTCACAGCAAAATGCTATGACTTGTGGGAAGGTTACTAATTAGGTTTTTTGTTATTTTTCAAGTGATAGCAAGTTTATTTGTATAACACATTTCATGTACAAGCCAAAACAAAGTGATTTCCATAAATCATTAAAACTATTGATAGTAGAGGGCAGAAAAAAACATTTAAAAGTAAAAGAATGAAGCATGATTTAAAATTTATAACAGTTTTTTTCTAAAAAAGAGAACGTTGAAGCTTAAAAGAGGCAGTGCAGATTTGAATAGTGCAGCTGGAGAACAGATGGATTATTAACCTGGGTTTTAACAAACTAAGGGCCGGAGTCATCAAGATCCAAATGTGCATGTAGTAATTTGCCCATGCAATCTGGAATTTTGCGTGAGGGGCTGAGCCGCAGTTTGCGAATGATTTCGAATGAAGGCACAAATGACAGCGGGTACAAACATGTTGGAAACGCCCCTATATAAATTTGATTTTGAGTGTTTCGAGGTTTGCAGCGTGGCGAATTGAGACAACCGCGCAAAAGGAAATATGACGCCAATTGCCAGATGAAGATGGAGATATTAGGAGGACGGAATAAACTAAAATAATTTAAAATAAGTATGATAAATATTTTAAAAAAATGATACAACAAGTTGCTGTGCAAAGCCTCAGAAGTGGCCAGTTTATGAGGACATGGATCAAGAGTTGCTGAAGAAATGAAGTGTCTGCACCTTGACATGGTCTCAGGAGATGCGCACTTTGGCACAATGCCAACGATTTCAAAGCTTGCGCTGCCAGGTGATCCTGTGGTCCTGTCCAGGTGCTAAAATCCAAGTTAAAACGTGACGTTTGCAAATAGGGGAAATAAAAATACACAATTAATGCAGCTTTAGTTCTCATTAAGCTCCACAGTGGCTGCAAACTTTCATTTATCCAGAATATTTTACACCCGTGTTAAATAGTTTGCTGTATTGATTTGTATTGAATTAACAATGAGAACTAAATATGCTGCCCTCCCTGCTCATGAAATATGATTTTGAATCAGATTTTTGCGTGCCCAGGATTGTCCCTCTCAGAAGCTGGAAGCCTTTTGTGCACAAAGCTACAAGTTGCACCTGCTATTCCGATGTACTAAAATAGACGCAAAAAACAGCAAGGCAATGTGCCTCACAGTTGATAAATTGCCTTGCGAGTGCTAAAT
>JALJCO010003049.1:0-95132 GCA_023101725.1 Atherinomorus stipes
GCATCACACGTAGCAATTTTGGTGCAGATATCTGGTTTTATGCCAGAGTTATATCAGTTTCGTGTTTCATGGCGAGAAGGTCAACTTTCAGGCTCCGCCCCCTCCACACGCTTGCAGATTTCTGAATGCAGAGCACAACTAGAAATCCCACATGCCTTGTGAACACAAAGAGACCATTGGGGTGACCGTACCATTTGTGGTTTATGAGGAGTTAACGCAAATGCGACGTGAGTGAAACGCCAAAATGGCGACTTTGACCCAAAATGGCCGACTTCCTGTAGACCTGGCACCACGACGTTAAGAGGCTTTTTTGTCCGCCCCGACATGTAGAACAAGTGTACCGAATTTCGTAAAGATCGGTGACATGCAGTTCTGGGGACCTTGCAAAAGGTGGCGCTAGAGCTCAGTTTCGCCCGAGCGGTCACGAAAACGCCAAATTATGAAATTTTTCGATTTTAAATGGGGGGGTAGCCAAAATTTGGTGACTTTTTGAGCATGTTCAGGCCCCCAAAAATGCAATTCATTTGACGGGAGAATAAGAATAATAAGAATAAGAATAATTAAAGCCGCAAGCGGCGATGAAGGCCCTCGCACCTCTGGCGCCGCTCAGGCCTATGCACCGCGTAGTCTGTGTCATGTTCTACCAGTGTGCCGAATTTCATGGCGTTTGGTTGATGTGGTAGCTCAGAATGATCATTTGAAGTTTGTGGGGGCGCTGTAGAGCCACATTTAACTTCAGGAACATTGTCCATGTAATTTTTTTCTCAGTGTGCTGAATTTCATGGTTTGGTTGATTGGGAAAATGATATTTGAAGGTTTGTAGGGGGCGCTGTGGAGCCACATTTAAACTTCAGGAAATGTATCCATGTAATCCGTGTCATGTTCTACCAGTGTGCTGAATTTTATTGGCCTTTGGTTGATCGGGTCAGCCAAAATGATCATTTGAAGGTTTGTAGGGGGCGCTGTAGAGCCACATTGAAAATTCTGGAACATGTGTCCATGTAAATGAGATCAGGTTATGAACATCATCATCTGTGCCAAGTTTGGTAGAGATCTGGCCATCCGTGTCTTATTTACAGGCACTTCCTGTCCCGAGGGGGCGGGGCTAAGGTGAAAACCGGAAATGGTCATATAGGTGTGTTCAGCATCTGACCAGCATCACACGTACCAAGTTTGGTGCAGATATCTGGTTTTATGCCAGAGTTATATGAGTGTCGTGTTTCATGGCGAGAAGGTCACCTTTTAGGCTCCGCCCCCTCCACACGCTTACAGATTTCTTAATGCAGAGCACAACTAGAAATCTCACATGCCTTGTGAACAGAAAGAGACCATCGTGATGGCTGTACCATTAGCGGTCTCTGAGGAGTTAACGCAAATATGTCATCAAGAAATCGTCAGAAAAATGGCACTTTTTTCAAAATGGCCGACTTCCTGTCGTATTAATCCAAATGGTCCAAGAGGGTTTTTTGTAGGTCCTGACATGTTCTACCACTGTGCCAAATTTCATGCTTGTGGGTCATTGTGGTGGGCGGGGCTGATCATTTGAAGATTTGTAGGGGGCGCTATTGAGCCATTTTTAAAGATTTCCGAAATATCTCCACGTGAATGAGTTCAGGGGATGACCATCATCATCTGTAGCAAGTTTGGTGGAGATCGGACCTTTCTTTGTGTCATTTCCATGTACTTCCTGTTTCCATGGCGTTGGGCTGATATTCGCCATGGTTGCGTTTGGCGTATCGACTTGAGTTTTTTATTGTGGCATCGTGGAAGGGTTTGACACGTTTGGAAGCACTTTCAAATCCATCGGCTTCATCATTGAAGTTCTGGACCCCAAACACTGAAAAGTGACACTTCCTGTCCCCAGGGGGCGGGGCTAAGGCGAAAACCGGAAATGGTCATATAGGTGTGTTCAGCATCCGAGCCGGCATCATACGTAGCAATTTTGGTGCAGATATCTGGTGTTATGCCAGAGTTATATCAGTTTCGTGTTTCATGGCGAGAAGGTCAACTTTCAGGCTCCGCCCCCTCCACACGCTTGCAGATTTCTGAATGCAGAGCACAACTAGAAATCTCACATGCCTTCTGAACACAAAGAGACCATCGGGGTGACCGTACCATTTGCGGTTTATGAGGAGTTAACGCAAATGCGACGTGAGTGAAACGCCAAAATGGCGACTTTGACCCAAAATGGCCGACTTCCTGTAGACCTGGCACCACGACGTTAAGAGGCTTTTTTGTCCGCCCCGACATGTAGAACAAGTGTACCGAATTTCGTAAAAATCGGTGACATGCAGTTCTGGGGACTCTTGCAAAAGGTGGCGCTAGAGCGCAGTTTTGCCCGAGCGGTCACGAAAACGCCAAAATACGAAATTTTTCAGATTTTAAATGGGGGGGTAGCCAAAATTTGGTGACTTTTTGAGCATGTTCAGGCCCCCAAAAATGCAATTCATTTGAGAGAAGAATAAGAATAATAAGAATAAGAATAATAAGCATTGCATTACAATAGGCCTTCGCACCGCCTTCGGTGCTCGGGCCTAATTAAAGCCGCAAGCGGCGATGAAGGCCCTCGCACCTCTGGCGCCGCTCAGGCCTATGCACCGCGTAGTCTGTGTCATGTTCTACCAGTGTGCCGAATTTCATGGCGTTTGGTTGATGTGTTAGCTCAGAATGATCATTTGAAGTTTTTAGGGGGAGCTGTAGAGCCCCATTTAAACTTCAGGAACACGTATCCATGGAATCTGTGTCATGTTCTACCAGTGTGCTGAATTTCATGGCCTTTGGTTGATCTGGCAGCCCAAAATGATCATTTGAATGTTTGCAGGGGGCGCTGTAGAGCCACATATAAATTTCTGAAAGATCTGTCCATGTTCTACCAGTGTGTTGAATTTCATGGCCTTCGGTTGTTCTGGTAGCCCAAAATGATCATTTGAAGGTTTGTAGGGGGCGCTGTAGAGCCACATTTAAACTTCAGGAACACGTATCCATGGAATCCGTGTCATGTTCTACCAGTGTGCTGAATTTCATGGTCGTCGGTCGATCTGGTAGCCCAAAATGATCATTAGAAGGTTTGTAGGGGGCGCTGTAGAGCCACATTAAAAATTCTGGAACATGTGTCCATGTAAATGAGATCAGGTTATGAACATCATCATCTGTGCCAAGTTTGATCAAGAGCTGGCCATCCGTGTCTCATTTACAGGCACTTCCTGTCCGCAGGGGGCGGGGCTAAGGTGAAAACCGGAAATGGTCATATAGGTGTGTTCAGCATCTGACCAGCATCACACGTACCAAGTTTGGTGCAGATATCTGGTCTTATGCCAGAGTTATATGAGTTTCGTGTTTCATGGCGAGAAGGTCACCTTTTAGGCTCCGCCCCCTCCACACGCTTACAGATTTCTTAATGCAGAGCACAACTAGAAATCTCACATGCCTTGTGAACACAAAGAGACCATCGTGATGGCTGTACCATTAGCGGTCTCTGAGGAGTTAACGCAAATATGTCATCAAGAAATCGTCAGAAAAATGGCACTTTTTTTCAAAATGGCCGACTTCCTGTCGTATTAATCCAAATGGTCCAAGAGGGTTTTTTGTAGGTCCTGACATGTTCTACCACTGTGCCAAATTTCATGCTTGTGGGTCATTGTGGTGGGCGGGGCTGATCATTTGAAGATTTGTAGGGGGCGCTATTGAGCCATTTTTAAAGATATCCGAAATATCTCCACGTGAATGAGTTCAGGGGATGACCATCATCATCTGTAGCAAGTTTGGTGGAGATCGGACCTTTCTTTGTGTCATTTCCATGTACTTCCTGTTTCCATGGCGTTGGGCTGATATTCGCCATGGTTGCGTTTGGCGTATCGACTTGAGTTTTTTATTGTGGCATCGTGGAAGGGTTTGACACGTTTGGAAGCACTTTCAAATCCATCGGCTTCATCATTGAAGTTCTGGACCCCAAGCACTGGAAAGTGACACTTCCTGTCGCCAGGGGGCGGGGCTAAGGCGAAAACCGGAAATGGTCATATAGGTGTGTTCAGCATCCGGCCGCCGTCATATATCGCAATTTTGGTGCATATATCTGGTTTAATGCCAGAGTTATATCAGTTTCATGGCGGGAAGGCCAACTTTGAGGCTCCGCCCCCTCCACACGCTTACAGATTTCTGAATGCAGAGCACAACTAGAAATCTCACATGCCTTGTGAACACAAAGAGACCATCGGGGTGACCGTACCATTTGCGGTTTGTGAGGAGTTAACGCAAATGCGACGTGAGTAAAACGCCAAAATGGCGACTTTGACCCAAAATGGCCGACTTCCTGTAGACCTGGCACCACGACGTTAAGAGGCTTTTTTGTCCGCCCCGACATGTAGAACAAGTGTACCGAGTTTCGTAAAAATCGGTGACATGCAGTTCTGGGGACCTTGCAAAAGGTGGCGCTAGAGCTCAGTTTTGCCCGAGCGGTCACGAAAATGCCAAATTATGAAATTTTTCGATTTTAAATGGGGGGGTAGCCAAAATTTGGTGACTTTTCGAGCATGTTCAGGCCCCCAAAAATGCAATTCATTTGACGGAGAGAATAATAATAAGAATAATAATTAAAGCCGCAAGCGGCGATGAAGGCCTTCGCACCTCGGCAAAAAAAAAAAAGAAAAAAGCGGCGATGGGCCCTCGCACCTCTGGCGCCGCTCAGGCCTATGCACCGCGTAGTCCGTGTCATGTTGTACCAGTGTGCCGTATTTCATGGCGTTTGGTTGATGTGTTAGCTCAGAATGATTATTTGAATGTTTGTAGGGGGCGCTGTAGAGCCACATTTACACTTCAGGAACACGTCTCAATGTTATCTGTGTCCTGTTCTACCAGTGTGCTGAATTTCATGGCCTTTGGTTGATCTGGTAGCCCAAAATGATCATTTGAATGTTTGCAGGGGGCGCTGTAGAGCCACATATAAATTTCTGAAAGATCTGTCCATGTTCTACCAGTGTGTTGAATTTCATGGCCTTCGGTTGTTCTGGTAGCCCAAAATGATCATTTGAAGGTTTGTAGGGGGCGCTGTAGAGCCACATTTAAACTTCAGGAACACGTGTCCATGTAATCCGTGTCATGTTCTACCAGTGTGCTGAATTTCATGGTCTTCGGTTGATCTGGTAGGCCAAAATGATCATTTGAAGGTTTGTAGGGGGCGCTGTAGAGCCACATTAAAAATTCTGGAACATGTGTCCATGTAAATGAGATCAGGTTATGAACATCATCATCTGTGCCAAGTTTGATCGAGATCTGGCCATCCGTGTCTTATTTACAGGCACTTCCTGTCCGGAGGGGGCGGGGCTAAGGTGAAAACCGGAAATGGTCATATAGGTGTGTTCAGCATCTGACCAGCATCACACGTACCAAGTTTGGTGCAGATATCTGGTTTTATGCCAGAGTTATATGAGTTTCGTGTTTCATGGCGAGAAGGTCACCTTTTAGGCTCCGCCCCCTCCACACGCTTACAGATTTCTTAATGCAGAGCACAACTAGAAATCTCACATGCCTTGTGAACACAAAGAGACCATCGTGATGGCTGTACCATTAGCGGTCTCTGAGGAGTTAACGCAAATATGTCATCAAGAAATCGTCAGAAAAATGGCACTTTTTTCAAAATGGCCGACTTCCTGTCGTATTAATCCAAATGGTCCAAGAGGGTTTTTTGTAGGTCCTGACATGTTCTACCACTGTGCCAAATTTCATGCTTGTGGGTCATTGTGGTGGGCGGGGCTGATCATTTGAAGATTTGTAGGGGGCGCTATTGAGCCATTTTTAAAGATATCCGAAATATCTCCACGTGAATGAGTTCAGGGGATGACCATCATCATCTGTAGCAAGTTTGGTGGAGATCGGACCTTTCTTTGTGTCATTTCCATGTACTTCCTGTTTCCATGGCGTTGGGCTGATATTCGCCATGGTTACGTTTGGCGTATCGACTTGAGTTTTTTATTGTGGCATCGTGGAAGGGTTTGACACGTTTGGAAGCACTTTCAAATCCATCGGCTTCATCATTGAAGTTCTGGACCCCAAACACTGAAAAGTGACACTTCCTGTCCCCAGGGGGCGGGGCTAAGGCGAAAACCGGAAATGGTCATATAGGTGTGTTCAGCATCTGACCAGCATCACACGTACCAAGTTTGGTGCAGATATCTGGTTTTATGCCAGAGTTATATGAGTGTCGTGTTTCATGGCGAGAAGGTCACCTTTTAGGCTCCGCCCCCTCCACACGCTTACAGATTTCTTAATGCAGAGCACAACTAGAAATCTCACATGCCTTGTGAACACAAAGAGACCATCGTGATGGCTGTACCATTAGCGGTCTCTGAGGAGTTAACGCAAATATGTCATCAAGAAATCGTCAGAAAAATGGCACTTTTTTCAAAATGGCCGACTTCCTGTCGTATTAATCCAAATGGTCCAAGAGGGTTTTTTGTAGGTCCTGACATGTTCTACCACTGTGCCAAATTTCATGCTTGTGGGTCATTGTGGTGGGCGGGGCTGATCATTTGAAGATTTGTAGGGGGCGCTATTGAGCCATTTTTAAAGATATCCTAAATATCTCCACGTGAATGAGTTCAGGGGATGACCATCATCATCTGTAGCAAGTTTGGTGGAGATCGGACCTTTCTTTGTGTCATTTCCATGTACTTCCTGTTTCCATGGCGTTGGGCTGATATTCGCCATGGTTGCGTTTGGCGTATCGACTTGAGTTTTTTATTGTGGCATCGTGGAAGGGTTTGACACGTTTGGAAGCACTTTCAAATCCATCGGCTTCATCATTGAAGTTCTGGACCCCAAACACTGAAAAGTGACACTTCCTGTCCCCAGGGGGCGGGGCTAAGGCGAAAACCGGAAATGGTCATATAGGTGTGTTCAGCATCTGACCAGCATCACACGTAGCAATTTTGGTGCAGATATCTGGTTTTATGCCCGAGTTATATCAGTTTCGTGTTTCATGGCGAGAAGGTCAACTTTCAGGCTCCGCCCCCTCCACACGCTTGCAGATTTCTGAATGCAGAGCACAACTAGAAATCTCACATGCCTTCTGAACACAAAGAGACCATCGGGGTGACCGTACCATTTGCGGTTTATGAGGAGTTAACGCAAATGCGACGTGAGTGAAACGCCAAAATGGCGACTTTGACCCAAAATGGCCGACTTCCTGTAGACCTGGCACCACGACGTTAAGAGGCTTTTTTGTCCGCCCCGACATGTAGAACAAGTGTACCGAATTTCGTAAAGATCGGTGACATGCAGTTCTGGGGACCTTGCAAAAGGTGGCGCTAGAGCGCAGTTTTGCCCGAGCGGTCACGAAAACGCCAAAATACGAAATTTTTCGATTTTAAATGGGGGGGTAGCCAAAATTTGGTGACTTTTCGAGCATGTTCAGGCCCCCAAAAATGCAATTCATTTGACGGGAGAATAATAATAATAAGAATTAAAGCCGCAAGCGGCGATGAAGGCCCTCGCACCTCTGGCGCCGCTCAGGCCTATGCACCGCGTAGTCTGTGTCATGTTCTACCAGTGTGCTGAATTTCATGGCGTTTGGTTGATGTGTTAGCTCAGAATGATCATTTGAAGGTTTGTAGGGGGCGCTGTAGAGCCACATTTAAACTTCAGGAACACGTATCCATGGAATCCGTGTCATGTTCTACTAGTGTGCTGAATTTCATGGCCTTTGGTTGTTCTGGTGGCCAACATGATCATTTGAATGTTTGAGGGGGCGCTGTCGAGCCACATATAAATTTCTGAAAGATCTGTCCATGTTCTACCAGTGTGTTGAATTTCATGGCCTTCGGTTGTTCTGGTAGCCCAAAATGATCATTTGAAGGTTTGCAGGGGGCGCTGTCGAGCCACATATAAATTTCTGGAACACGTGTCCATGTAATCCGTGTCATGTTCTACCAGTGTGCTGAATTTCATGGCCTTCGGTTGATCTGGTAGGCCAAAATGATCATTTGAAGGTTTGTAGGGGGCGCTGTAGAGCCACATTAAAAATTCTGGAACATGTGTCCATGTAAATGACATCAGGTTATGAACATCATCATCTTTGCCAAGTTTGATAGAGATCTGGCCATCCGTGTCTTATTTACAGGCACTTCCTGTCCGGAGGGGGCGGGGCTAAGGTGAAAACCGGAAATGGTCATATAGGTGTGTTCAGCATCTGACCAGCATCACACGTACCAAGTTTGGTGCAGATATCTGGTTTTATGCCAGAGTTATATGAGTTTCGTGTTTCATGGCGAGAAGGTCACCTTTTAGGCTCCGCCCCCTCCACACGCTTACAGATTTCTTAATGCAGAGCACAACTAGAAATCTCACATGCCTTGTGAACACAAAGAGACCATCGTGATGGCTGTACCATTAGCGGTCTCTGAGGAGTTAACGCAAATATGTCATCAAGAAATCGTCAGAAAAATGGCACTTTTTTTCAAAATGGCCGACTTCCTGTCGTATTAATCCAAATGGTCCAAGAGGGTTTTTTGTAGGTCCTGACATGTTCTACCACTGTGCCAAATTTCATGCTTGTGGGTCATTGTGGTGGGCGGGGCTGATCATTTGAAGATTTGTAGGGGGCGCTATTGAGCCATTTTTAAAGATATCCAAAATATCTCCACGTGAATGAGTTCAGGGGATGACCATCATCATCTGTAGCAAGTTTGGTGGAGATCGGACCTTTCTTTGTGTCATTTCCATGTACTTCCTGTTTCCATGGCGTTGGGCTGATATTCGCCATGGTTGCGTTTGGCGTATCGACTTGAGTTTTTTATTGTGGCATCGTGGAAGGGTTTGACACGTTTGGAAGCACTTTCAAATCCATCGGCTTCATCATTGAAGTTCTGGACCCCAAACACTGAAAAGTGACACTTCCTGGCGCCAGGGGGCGGGGCTAAGGCGAAAACCGGAAATGGTCATATAGGTGTGTTCAGCATCTGACCGGCATCATACGTAGCAATTTTGGTGCAGATATCTGGTTTTATGCCAGAGTTATATCAGTTTCGTGTTTCATGGCGAGAAGGTCAACTTTCAGGCTCCGCCCCCTCCACACGCTTACAGATTTCTGAATGCAGAGCACAACTAGAAATCTCACATGCCTTCTGAACACAAAGAGACCATCGGGGTGACCGTACCATTTGCGGTTTATGAGGAGTTAACGCAAATGCGACGTGAGTGAAACGCCAAAATGGCGACTTTGACCCAAAATGGCCGACTTCCTGTAGACCTGGCACCACGACGTTAAGAGGCTTTTTTGTCCGCCCCGACATGTAGAACAAGTGTACCGAATTTCGTAAAGATCGGTGACATGCAGTTCTGGGGACCTTGCAAAAGGTGGCGCTAGAGCGCAGTTTTGCCCGAGCGGTCACGAAAACGCCAAATTATGAAATTTTTCGATTTTAAATGGGGGGTAGCCAAAATTTGGTGACTTTTGAGCATGTTCAGGCCCCCAAAAATGCAATTCATTTGAGAGGGAGAATAATAATAATAATAAACGAAGAATGAATGGTGGCGGCTCGGCTAATAAACGGAAGTGATTACAATAGGCCTTCGCACCGCCTTCGGTGCTCGGGCCTAATAAGAATTAAAGCCGCAAGCGGCGATGAAGGCCCTCGCACCTCTGGCGCCGCTCAGGCCTATGCACCGCGTAGTCCGTGTCATGTTCTACCAGTGTGCCGAATTTCATGGCGTTTGGTTGATGTGTTAGCTCAAAATGATGATTTGAAGGTTTGTAGGGGGCGCTGTAGAGCCACATTTAAACTTCAGGAACACGTATCCATGTAATCCGTGTCATGTTCTACCAGTGTGCTGAATTTCATGGCCTTCGGTTGATCTGGTAGGCCAAAATGATCATTTGAAGGTTTGTAGGGGGCGCTATAGAGCCACATTGAAAATTCTGGAACATGTGTCCATGTAAATGAGATCAGGTTATGAACATCATCATCTGTGCCAAGTTTGATCGAGATCTGGCCATCCGTGTGTTATTTACAGGCACTTCCTGTCCGGAGGGGGCGGGGCTAAGGTGAAAACCGGAAATGGTCATATAGGTGTGTTCAGCATCTGACCAGCATCACACGTACCAAGTTTGGTGCAGATATCTGGTTTTATGCCAGAGTTATATGAGTGTCGTGTTTCATGGCGAGAAGGTCACCTTTTAGGCTCCGCCCCCTCCACACGCTTACAGATTTCTTAATGCAGAGCACAACTAGAAATCTCACATGCCTTGTGAACACAAAGAGACCATCGTGATGGCTGTACCATTAGCGGTCTCTGAGGAGTTAACGCAAATATGTCATCAAGAAATCGTCAGAAAAATGGCACTTTTTTCAAAATGGCCGACTTCCTGTCGTATTAATCCAAATGGTCCAAGAGGGTTTTTTGTAGGTCCTGATATGTTCTACCACTGTGCCAAATTTCATGCTTGTGGGTCATTGTGGTGGGCGGGGCTGATCATTTGAAGATTTGTAGGGGGCGCTATTGAGCCATTTTTAAAGATATCCAAAATATGTCCACGTGAATGAGTTCAGGGGATGACCATCATCATCTGTAGCAAGTTTGGTGGAGATCGGACCTTTCTTTGTGTCATTTCCATGTACTTCCTGTTTCCATGGCGTTGGGCTGATATTCGCCATGGTTGCGTTTGGCGTATCGACTTGAGTTTTTTATTGTGGCATCGTGGAAGGGTTTGACACGTTTGGAAGCACTTTCAAATCCATCGGCTTCATCAATGAAGTTCTGGACCCCAAGCACTGAAAAGTGACACTTCCTGTCGCCAGGGGGCGGGGCTAAGGCGAAAACCGGAAATGGTCATATAGGTGTGTTCAGCATCTGACCAGCATCACACGTAGCAATTTTGGTGCAGATATCTGGTTTTATGCCAGAGTTATATCAGTTTCGTGTTTCATGGCGAGAAGGTCAACTTTGAGGCTCCGCCCCCTCCACACGCTTGCAGATTTCTGAATGCAGAGCACAACTAGAAATGTCACATGCCTTCTGAACACAAAGAGACCATCGGGATGACCGTACCATTTGCGGTTTATGAGGAGTTAACGCAAATGCGACGTGAGTGAAACGCCAAAATGGCGACTTTGACCCAAAATGGCCGACTTCCTGTAGACCTGGCACCACGACGTTAAGAGGCTTTTTTGTCCGCCCCGACATGTAGAACAAGTGTACCGAGTTTCGTAAAAATCGGTGACATGCAGTTCTGGGGACCTTGCAAAAGGTGGCGCTAGAGCGCAGTTTTGCCCGAGCGGTCACGAAAACGCCAAATTATGAAATTTTTCGATTTTAAATGGGGGGTAGCCAAAATTTGGTGACTTTTTGAGCATGTTCAGGCCCCCAAAAATGCAATTCATTTGACAGGAGAAAAATAATAACGAAGAATTAAAGCCGCAAGCGGCGATGAAGGCCCTCGCTCCTCAGGCGCCGCTCCGGCCTATGCACCGCCTCCCTCAGTCCCCCTTACCCTAACTTGAAGGAATTTGTGCCAACTCAGGGGTTTAATAGGAATGTAAGTGATTATGTAGGCCGAAGAAGTCACTTCCTGTTTTAGGGGGCGTGGCCATGACGTCATCACATCATGTGAAACAGTTAAGGTATTCCTGTCATATCTGTGCAAGTTTGGTGGATCTGCCCATCTGTGTGTCATTTAAGGCACTTCCTGTCATAGGGGGGGGGCTAAGGCAAAAAGGAATTATTAGTAGATGTAGCATAATAGGGGGAATACTGGTTTTTTCAGAGTTATATTTTAAAGTAGGGGGGCACAGAGTATTTTCAGATTGGCAATATATCTATGTGATAGGGGGCTAAGGAGGCTTTTTTGTCATTTAGTTTGTAGGGTGGGGTGCATGGTTGCGTTGGGTAGATTGGTTTTTTATGTGGGTGGAAGGGTTTGACAGTGGAGCACTCAAGGGCATGGGCCAACTGAAAGTGACACTTCCTGTCCCAGGGGGCGGGGCTAAGGCGAAAACCGGAAATGGTCATATAGGTGTGTTCAGCATCTGACCAGCATCACACGCAGCAATTTTGGTGCAGATATTGGTTTTATGCCAGAGTTATATCAGTTTCGTGTTTCATGGCGAGAAGGTCAACTTTAGGCTCCGCTCCACACGCTGCAGATTTCTGAAGAGAGCACAACTAGAAATCCACATGCCTTGTACACAAAAGACAGGGGTGACCGTACATGGGTTGAGGAAGCAAAGACGTGAGTAAACGCCAAAATGGCGACTTTGACCAAAAGGCCGACTTCTGTAGACCTGGCACCACGACGTTAAGAGGCTTTTTTGTGCCGACATGTAGAAGTGTAGGTTGTAGGGAAGGGGGGAAAAGGTGGGTGAGTTTTGGAGGGGGGAAAAAGGGGGAAAGTGTGAGAGAGGCCAAAAGATATGTAGAGAAAAATAAGAATAATAATAAAAGGCAAGGGGTGGGCCCTCGTGGGCCGCTCCGGCCTTGCCCGCCCCTCGCCCTCCTTGAAGGAATGGGGGGGTTAAGGGAAGTGTGGGAAGGGTGGGGGGGGGGGTGGAGGGGTTGTGGGGGGGGGGGGGGGTAGGAGGTGGGGTGAAGGGGGGTTAGAGGGGGGGGTTTTTGAAGATAGGAATAGTTGGGGGGTGTTGGTGGGGTCTTGTGTCTGTTGGGGGGGTGTGGGGGGTTTTTGTGGTGGGGTTTGGGGTGGTGGGGTGAGGGGGGGGGGGGGAGGGGGGGGGGTTTTGGTTGGGGAGGGTAGGGGGGGGAGGAGGGGGGTGGGGGGGGGGGGTGATGGTTGTTGGTTGGGTTGTGGGGGTTGGGGGGGGGTGAAGGGGGGTTTGGGGGTGAAGAATAAAGATGGGGGGAATGGGGGTGAGGCCAGAAATGAGGGAGAAAAAATAATATATTAAAGCCGCAAGCGGCGATGAAGGCCCTCGCACCTCGGCGCCGCTCAGGCCTATGCACCGGTAGTCTGTGTCATGTTCTACCAGTGTGCTGAATTTATGGCGTTTGGTTGATTTTAGGCTCAAATGATCATTTGAAGGTTTGTAGGGGGCGCTGTAGAGCCACATTTAAACTTCAGGAACATGTGTCCATGTAATCTGTGTATGTTTAAGTGTGCTGAATTTCATGGTCTGTGGTTGGTCTTGGTAAATATCATTTGAAGGTTTGTAGGGGGCGCTGTAGAGCCACATTTGAAATTCTGGAACATGTGTCCATGTAAATGAGATCAGGTTATGACCATCATCATCTGTGCCAAGTTTGGTGATGATCGGCCATCCGTGTGTAATAGGGCACTTCCTGTCCCGAGGGGGCGGGGCTAAGGTGAAAACCGGAAATGGTCATATAGGTGTGTTCAGCATCTGACCAGCATCACACGTACCAAGTTTGGTGCAGATATCTGGTTTTATGCCAGAGTTATATGAGTTTCGTGTTTCATGGCGAGAAGGTCACCTTTTAGGCTCCGCCCCCTCCACACGCTTACAGATTTCTGAATGCAGAGCACAACTAGAAATCTCACATGCCTTGTGAACACAAAGAGACCATCGTGATGGCTGTACCATTAGCGGTCTCTGAGGAGTTAACGCAAATATGTCATCAAGAAATCGTCCGAAAAATGACAATTTTTTCAAAATGGCCGACTTCCTGTCGTATTAATCCAAATGGTCCAAGAGGGTTTTTTGTAGGTCCTGACATGTTCTACCACTGTGCCAAATTTCATGCTTGTGGGTCATTGTGGTGGGCGGGGCTGATCATTTGAAGATTTGTAGGGGGCGCTATTGAGCCATTTTTAAAGATATCCAAAATATCTCCACGTGAATGAGTTCAGGGGATGACCATCATCATCTGTAGCAAGTTTGGTGGAGATCGGACCTTTCTTTGTGTCATTTCCATGTACTTCCTGTTTCCATGGCGTTGGGCTCATATTCGCCATGGTTGCGTTTGGCGTATCGACTTGAGTTTTTTATTGTGGCATCGTGGAAGGGTTTGACACGTTTGGAAGCACTTTCAAATCCATCGGCTTCATCATTGAAGTTCTGGACCCCAAACACTGAAAAGTGACACTTCCTGTCGCCAGGGGGCGGGGCTAAGGCGAAAACCGGAAATGGTCATATAGGTGTGTTCAGCATCTGACCAGCATCACACGTAGCAATTTTGGTGCAGATATCTGGTTTTATGCCAGAGTTATATCAGTTTCGTGTTTCATGGCGAGAAGGTCAACTTTCAGGCTCCGCCCCCTCCACACGCTTGCAGATTTCTGAATGCAGAGCACAACTAGAAATCTCACATGCCTTTTGAACAGAAAGAGACTATCGGGGTGACCGTACCATTTGCGGTTTCTGAGGAGTTAACGCAAATGCGACGTGAGTTAAACGCCAAAATGGCGACTTTGACCCAAAATGGCCGACTTCCTGTCGACCTGGCACCACGACGTTAAGAGGCTTTTTTGTCCGCCCCGACATGTAGAACAAGTGTACCGAGTTTCGTAAAAATCGGTGACATGCAGTTCTGGGGACTTTACAAAAGGTGGCGCTAGAGCGCAGTTTTGCCCGAGCGGTCACGAAAACGCCAAAATATGAAATTTTTCGATTTTAAATGGGGGGTAGCCAAAATTTGGTGACTTTTTGAGCATGTTCAGGCCCCCAAAAATGCAATTCATTTGAGAAGAATAAGAATAATAATAAGAGAATAACGCTGCATTACAATGGCCTTCGCCGCCTGGTGCTCGGGCCTAATTAAAGCCGCAAGCGGCGATGAAGGCCCTCGCACCTCTGGCGCCGCTCAGGCCTATGCACCGCGTAGTCTGTGTATGTTCTACCAGTGTGCCGAATTTATGGTTTGGTTGATGTGGTAGCTCAGAATGATATTTGAAGTTTGTAGGGGGCGCTGAGAGCCACATTTACACTTAGGAAAGTGTTGTGTATTTAGTGTGTGAATAGGCTGTTGTGGTGGAATGGTTTAAAGGGGGTTGAGAATTTGTTTGGTGTGTTGTGGTGTGGTGGTGTTTTGGGGGTTCTTTTTTGTTAATTTGTAGGGGGTTGGTTTTTTGAGATTGATTGTCTGATGTTAGGTGTTTTTTTTTGTGCTCTTTGTTTCTGTGTCATGTTCCTTTTTAAGGTTGTGTTTATGTGAAGTTTGGTAGAGATCTGACCATGTGTGTGTCATTTGCAGGCACTTCCTGTCCGGAGGGGGGGGGCTAAGGTGAAAACCTGAAATGGTCATATAGGTGTGTTCAGCATCTGACCAGCATCATACGTAGCAATTTTGGTGAGATATCTGGTTTTATGCCAGAGTTATATCGTTTCGTGTTTCATGGCGAGAAGGTCAACTTTGAGGCTCCGCCCCCTCCACACGCTTACAGATTTCTGAATGCAGAGCACAACTAGAAATCCCACATGCCTTGTGAACACAAAGAGCCATCGGGGTGACCGTACCATTTGCGGTTTATGAGGAGTTAACGCAAATGCGACGTGAGTGAAACGCCAAAATGGCGACTTTGACCCAAAATGGCCGACTTCCTGTAGACCTGGCACCACGACGTTAAGAGGCTTTTTTGTCCGCCCCGACATGTAGAAAAGTGTACCGAGTTTCGTAAAAATCGGTGACATGCAGTTCTGGGGACCTTGCAAAAGGTGGCGCTAGAGCGCAGTTTTGCCCGAGCGGTCACGAAAACGCCAAATTACGAAATTTTTCGATTTTAAATGGGGGGTAGCCAAAATTTGGTGACTTTTCGAGCATGTTCAGGCCCCCAAAAATGCAATTCATTTGACGGGAGAGAATAATAATAAGAATAATAAGATAATTAAAGCCGCAAGCGGCGATGAAGGCCCTCGCACCTCTGGCGCCGCTCAGGCCTATGCACCGCGTAGTCTGTGTCATGTTCTACCAGTGTGCCGAATTTCATGGCGTTTGGTTGATGTGTTAGCTCAAAATGATCATTTGAAGGTTTGTAGGGGGCGCTGTAGAGCCACATTTAAACTTCAGGAACACGTATCCATGTAATCCTTGTCATGTTCTACCAGTGTGCTGAATTTCATGGTCTTCGGTTGATCTGGTAGGCCAAAATGATCATTAGAAGGTTTGTAGGGGGCGCTGTAGAGCCACATTAAAAATTCTGGAACATGTGTCCATGTAAATGAGATCAGGTTATGAACATCATCATCTGTGCCAAGTTTGATCGAGATCTGGCCATCCGTGTGTTATTTACAGGCACTTCCTGTCCGGAGGGGGCGGGGCTAAGGTGAAAACCGGAAATGGTCATATAGGTGTGTTCAGCATCTGACCAGCATCACACGTACCAAGTTTGGTGCAGATATCTGGTTTTATGCCAGAGTTATATGAGTGTCGTGTTTCATGGCGAGAAGGTCACCTTTTAGGCTCCGCCCCCTCCACACGCTTACAGATTTCTTAATGCAGAGCACAACTAGAAATCTCACATGCCTTGTGAACACAAAGAGACCATCGTGATGGCTGTACCATTAGCGGTCTCTGAGGAGTTAACGCAAATATGTCATCAAGAAATCGTCAGAAAAATGGCACTTTTTTCAAAATGGCCGACTTCCTGTCGTATTAATCCAAATGGTCCAAGAGGGTTTTTTGTAGGTCCTGATATGTTCTACCACTGTGCCAAATTTCATGCTTGTGGGTCATTGTGGTGGGCGGGGCTGATCATTTGAAGATTTGTAGGGGGCGCTATTGAGCCATTTTTAAAGATATCCGAAATATCTCCACGTGAATGAGTTCAGGGGATGACCATCATCATCTGTAGCAAGTTTGGTGGAGATCGGACCTTTCTTTGTGTCATTTCCATGTACTTCCTGTTTCCATGGCGTTGGGCTGATATTCGCCATGGTTGCGTTTGGCGTATCGACTTGAGTTTTTTATTGTGGCATCGTGGAAGGGTTTGACACGTTTGGAAGCACTTTCAAATCCATCGGCTTCATCATTGAAGTTCTGGTCCCCAAACACTGAAAAGTGACACTTCGTGTCCCCAGGGGGCGGGGCTAAGGCGAAAACCGGAAATGGTCATATAGGTGTGTTCAGCATCTGACCGGCATCATACGTAGCAATTTTGGTGCAGATATCTGGTTTTATGCCCGAGTTATATCAGTTTCGTGTTTCATGGCGAGAAGGTCAGCTTTGAGGCTCCGCCCCCTCCACACGCTTGCAGATTTCTGAATGCAGAGCACAACTAGAAATCTCACATGCCTTCTGAACACAAAGAGACCATCGGGGTGACCGTACCATTTGCGGTTTATGAGGAGTTAACGCAAATGCGACGTGAGTGAAACGCCAAAATGGCGACTTTGACCCAAAATGGCCGACTTCCTGTAGACCTGGCACCACGACGTTAAGAGGCTTTTTTGTCCGCCCCGACATGTAGAACAAGTGTACCGAATTTCGTAAAGATCGGTGACATGTAGTTCTGGGGACTTTACAAAAGGTGGCGCTCTCGCGCAGTTTTGCCCGAGCGGTCACGAAAACGCCAAAATACGAAATTTTTCAGATTCGTAACTGGGGGGGTAGCCAAAATTTGGTGACTTTTCGAGCATGTTCAGGCCCCCAAAAATGCAATTCATTTGAGAGAAGAATAATAATAATAATAAAGGAAAAAGTATTAATGTTGCCGCCGGTGTGGGCTAATTAAAGCCGCAAGCGGCGATGAAGGCCCTCGCACCTCTGGCGCCGCTCAGGCCTATGCACCGCGTAGTCTGTGTCATGTTCTACCAGTGTGCCGAATTTCATGGCGTTTGGTTGATGTGTTAGCTCAGAATGATCATTTGAAGGTTTGTAGGGGGCGCTGTAGAGCCACATTTAAACTTCAGGAACACGTATCCATGTAATCCGTGTCATGTTCTACCAGTGTGCTGAATTTCATGGCCTTCGGTTGATCTGGTCGGCCAAAATGATCATTTGAAGGTTTGTAGGGGGCGCTATAGAGCCACATTGAAATTTCTGGAACATGTGTCCATGTAAATGAGATAGGTTATGAACATCATCATCTGTGGAGTTTGGTAGAGTCTGGCCATCGTGTCTATTTAAGGCCTTCCTGTGAGGGGGGGGCTAAGGTGAAACCGGAAATGGTCATATAGGTGTGTTCAGTCTGCGATAAGTCAAGTTTGGTGCAGATTTGGTTTTATGCGTTTTGTTTCTGTTTTGGAGAAGGTATTGGTGTGTTGGGATGAAGTTGTGAAGGATGGTGGGTCTTGGTTGGGTTGAAATTGTTAGAATGGAATTTTTTTGGCTTTGTTATATGGTGAGGGTTTTTGTAGGTCCTGACATGTTCTACCACTGTGCTAAATTTCATGCTTGTGGGTCATTGTGGTGGGCGGGGATGATCATTTGAAGATTTGTAGGGGGCGCTATTGAGCCATTTTTAAAGATATCGAAAATATGTCCATGTGAATGAGTTCAGGGGATGACCATCATCATCTGTGCAAGTTTGGTGGAGATCGGCCTTTCTTTGTGTCATTTCATGTTTTGTTTTGGGTGGTTTTGCTGGTTGTTTGTGTTGGTTTTTTTGTGTGTGGGTTGCGTTGGTTTATTGTTTTGAGTTTGATGGCACTTCCTGGGCAGGGGGCGGGGCTAAGGTGAAAACCGGAAATGGTCATATAGGTGTGTTCAGCATCTGCCAGCATCACACGTGCAATTTTGGTGCAGATATCTGGTTTTATGCCGGTTTATCAGTTTCGTGTTTTGGCGAGAGGTCCTTTAGGCTCCGCCCTCCACACGCTTACAGATTTCTTAATGAGAGCACAACTAGAAATCTCAATGCCTTGTGAACAAAAGAGACATCGTGTGGCTGTACATTGCGGTTCTGAGGAGTTAACGAAATATGTCATAAGAAATGTCAGAAAAATGGCACTTTTTTCAAAATGGCGCTTCTGTGGATTAATCAAATGGTCAAGAGGGTTTTTTGTAGGTCCTGTATGTTCTACCACTGTGCCAAATTTCATGCTTGTGGGTCTTGTGGTGGGGGGGCTGATCATTTGGGGGGGGGAAGAAGGGTGCTGGCTAATTGAAAACATGGGGGATATGGTTTATGAGGGTTAACGCAAATGCGACGTGAGTGAAACGCCAAAATGGCGACTTTGACCCAAAATGGCCGCTTCCTAGACCTGGCAAGACGTTAAAGCTTTTTTGTCGCCCTTAACAATGTACCAATTCTAGGGAGATGGGGCAAAAGGTGGCGTGGTTTGAGAGAACTGGGGGAAGAGCAGGAAATGCAGAGAAGAAAAGGGGGGGGGGGGGTTTGGGGGGGGGGGGGGTGGGGGTGTGGGGGGGTGGGGGGGGTTTTTGGTGTTGTGTTTTTTTTGTTTGTGGTGGTTGGGGGGGGGTAAGGTGAGTTTATTGTGTTGGGTTGTGATTGATATTTTGGTATGTTTTGGAGAGGACTAGGTCGTGGTGTATAGGAAATGTGTGGAATAAGGGCTGTGGAGTTCGGTTAAAATGTGAGTTGGGGTAAAAGGTGGCGCTAGCATTTTGCCGAGGGTACGAAAACGCCAAATTATAAATTATTTTTGGGGAGAATTGAGATTAGGCCCAAAAATGCAATTCATTTGGAGGAGAAAATAATAAATTTGAAAAGGAAGCGGCAGAAGGTGGGGGGGGGGGGGGGGGGGGTTGGGGGGTGGGGCCGGGGGGGGGGTTGCCAATTAAAGCCGCAAGCGGCGATGAAGGCCCTCGCACCTCTGGCGCCGCTCCGGCCTATGCACCGCGTAGTCTGTGTCATGTTCTACCAGTGTGCCGAATTTCATGGCGTTTGGTTGATGTGGTAGCTCAAAATGATCATTTGAAGGTTTGTAGGGGGCGCTCTAGAGCCACATTTAAACTTCAGGAACACGTGTCCATGTAATCTGTGTCATGTTCTACCAGTGTGCTGAATTTCATGGCCTTCGGTTGATCTGGTAGCCCAAAATGATCATTTAAAGGTTTGTAGGGGGCGCTGTAGAGCCACATTTAAACTTCAGGAACATGTGTCCATGTATATGAGTAGGTTATGATTTTGTGAGTTTGGTGGTCTGGTTTTTTTTAGGCTTCCTGTGAGGGGGGGGGTAAGGTGAAAAGAATGGTTGTGGTGTGTTAGTTGCGGTACGTAATTTGGTGAGATTCTGTTTTTGCCCGAGTTATATGGTTTGTGTTTGGGAGAAGGTCCTTTTAGGCTCCGCCTCCAGTTTTTTTGAGGAATAGTTGAAAAAAGAGTGTGTGGTGTTTAGGTTGAGGAGTTAAGCAAATATATAAAAATCGTCGAAATGGCTAAAATGGCGACTTCCTGTCGTATTACAAATGGTCCAAGAGGGTTTTTTGTGGTTGTATGTTTACCACTGTGCCAAATTTATGTTGTGGGTATTGTGGTGGGGGGGTGATCTTTGAAGATTTGTAGGGGGGTAGAGCCTTTTAAAATACTGAGGGGTGCTTGTGTTGTGGGGCTTTCTCTGTGTCTTTCTGTTTTTTGGGTTGGGTTGTTGCTGGTTGGTTTGGGTCGTTGTTTTTTTTGTGGTTGGAGGTTTGATTTGGGCTTTAATCCTCGGCTTTATGTTGGACCCCAGCACTGAAAAGTGACACTTCCTGTCCCAGGGGGCGGGGCTAAGGTGAAAACCGGAAATGGTCATATAGGTGTGTTAGCATCGGCCGGCATTATACCTACAATTTTGGTGCAGATATCTGGTTTTATGCCCGAGTTATATCAGTTTCGTGTTTCATGGCGAGAAGGTCAACTTGAAGGCTCCGCCCCCTCCACACGCTTGCAGATTTCTGAATGCAGAGACAATAGAATCTCACTGCCTTCTGAACAAAAGAGACATGGGGTGACCGTACCATTTGCGGTTTGTGAGGAGTTAACGCAAATGCGACGTGAGTGAAACGCCAAAATGGCGACTTTGACCCAAAATGGCCGACTTCCTGTAGACCTGGCACCACGACGTTAAGAGGCTTTTTTGTCCGCCCCGACATGTAGAACAAGTGTACCGAATTTCGTAAAGATCGGTGACATGTAGTTCTGGGGACTTTACAAAAGGTGGCGCTCTCGCGCAGTTTTGCCCGAGCGGTCACGAAAACGCCAAATTATGAAATTTTTCGATTTTAAATGGGGGGGTAGCCAAAATTTGGTGACTTTTTGAGCATGTTCAGGCCCCCAAAAAGGCAATTCATTTGCTAGAGAATAATAAGAATAATTAAAGCCGCAAGCGGCGATGAAGGCCCTCGCACCTCTGGCGCCGCTCAGGCCTATGCACCGCGTAGTCTGTGTCATGTTCCACCAGTGTGCCGAATTTCATGCCGTTTGGTTGATGTGTTAGCTCAGAATGATCATTTGAAGGTTTGTAGGGGGCGCTGTAGAGCCACATTTAAACTTCAGGAACACGTATCCATGGAATCCGTGTCATGTTCTACTAGTGTGCTGAATTTCATGGTCTTCGGTTGATCTGGTAGGCCAAAATGATCATTTGAAGGTTTGTAGGGGGCGCTATAGAGCCACATTGAAAATTCTGGAACATGTGTCCATGTAAATGAGATCAGGTTATGAACATCATCATCTGTGCCAAGTTTGGTAGAGATCTGGCCATCCGTGTCTTATTTACAGGCACTTCCTGTCCCGAGGGGGCGGGGCTAAGGTGAAAACCGGAAATGGTCATATAGGTGTGTTCAGCATCTGACCAGCATCACACGTACCAAGTTTGGTGCAGATATCTGGTTTTATGCCAGAGTTATATGAGTGTCGTGTTTCATGGCGAGAAGGTCACCTTTTAGGCTCCGCCCCCTCCACACGCTTACAGATTTCTTAATGCAGAGCACAACTAGAAATCTCACATGCCTTGTGAACACAAAGAGACCATCGTGATGGCTGTACCATTAGCGGTCTCTGAGGAGTTAACGCAAATATGTCATCAAGAAATCGTCAGAAAAATGGCACTTTTTTCAAAATGGCCGACTTCCTGTCGTATTAATCCAAATGGTCCAAGAGGGTTTTTTGTAGGTCCTGACATGTTCTACCACTGTGCCAAATTTCATGCTTGTGGGTCATTGTGGTGGGCGGGGCTGATCATTTGAAGATTTGTAGGGGGCGCTATTGAGCCATTTTTAAAGATATCCGAAATATCTCCACGTGAATGAGTTCAGGGGATGACCATCATCATCTGTAGCAAGTTTGGTGGAGATCGGACCTTTCTTTGTGTCATTTCCATGTACTTCCTGTTTCCATGGCGTTGGGCTGATATTCGCCATGGTTACGTTTGGCGTATCGACTTGAGTTTTTTATTGTGGCATCGTGGAAGGGTTTGACACGTTTGGAAGCACTTTCAAATCCATCGGCTTCATCATTGAAGTTCTGGACCCCAAACACTGAAAAGTGACACTTCCTGTCCCCAGGGGGCGGGGCTAAGACGAAAACCGGAAATGGTCATATAGGTGTGTTCAGCATCCGGCCGGCATCATACGTAGCAATTTTGGTGCAGATATCTGGTTTTATGCCCGAGTTATATCAGTTTCGTGTTTCATGGCGAGAAGGTCAACTTTCAGGCTCCGCCCCCTCCACACGCTTACAGATTTCTTAATGCAGAGCACAACTAGAAATCTCACATGCCTTGTGAACACAAAGAGACCATCGGGGTGACCGTATCATTTGCGGTTTATGAGGAGTTAACGCAAATGCGACGTGAGTAAAACGCCAAAATGGCGACTTTGACCCAAAATGGCCGACTTCCTGTAGACCTGGCACCACGACGTTAAGAGGCTTTTTTGTCCGCCCCGACATGTAGAACAAGTGTACCGAGTTTCGTGAAAATCGGTGACATGCAGTTCTGGGGACTTTACAAAAGGTGGCGCTCTCGCGCAGTTTTGCCCGAGCGGTCACGAAAACGCCAAAATACGAAATTTTTCAGATTCGTCTGGGGGGGTAGCCAAAATTTGGTGACTTTTCGAGCATGTTCAGGCCCCCAAAAATGCAATTCATTTGGTGAGAAGAATAAGAATAAGAATAATAAACATTTGCAAAACAATAGGCCTTCGCACCGCCTTCGGTGCTCGGGCCTAATTAAAGCCGCAAGCGGCGATGAAGGCCCTCGCACCTCTGGCGCCGCTCAGGCCTATGCACCGCGTAGTCTGTGTCATGTTCTACCAGTGTGCTGAATTTCATGGCGTTTGGTTGATGTGGTAGCTCAGAATGATCATTTGAAGGTTTGTAGGGGGCGCTGTAGAGCCACATTTAAACTTCAGGAACACGTATCCATGTAATCCGTGTCATGTTCTACCAGTGTGCTGAATTTCATGGCCTTCGGTTGATCTGGTAGGCCAAAATGATCATTTGAAGGTTTGTAGGGGGCGCTGTAGAGCCACATTAAAAATTCTGGAACATGTGTCCATGTAAATGACATCAGGTTATGAACATCATCATCTGTGCCAAGTTTGGTAGAGATCTGGCCATCCGTGTCTTATTTACAGGCACTTCCTGTCCGGAGGGGGCGGGGCTAAAGGTGAAAACCGGAAATGGTCATATAGGTGTGTTCAGCATCTGACCAGCATCACACGTACCAAGTTTGGTGCAGATATCTGGTTTTATGCCAGAGTTATATGAGTGTCGTGTTTCATGGCGAGAAGGTCACCTTTTAGGCTCCGCCCCCTCCACACTCTTACAGATTTCTTAATGCAGAGCACAACTATAAATCTCACATGCCTTGTGAACACAAAGAGACCATCGTGATGGCTGTACCATTAGTGGTCTCTGAGGAGTTAACGCAAATATGTCATCAAGAAATCGTCAGAAAAATGGCACTTTTTTCAAAATGGCCGACTTCCTGTCGTATTAATCCAAATGGTCCAAGAGGGTTTTTTGTAGGTCCTGACATGTTCTACCACTGTGCCAAATTTCATGCTTGTGGGTCATTGTGGTGGGCGGGGCTGATCATTTGAAGATTTGTAGGGGGCGCTATTGAGCCATTTTTAAAGATATCCAAAATATCTCCACGTGAATCAGTTCAGGGGATGACCATCTTCATCTGTAGCAAGTTTGGTGGAGATCGGACCTTTCTTTGTGTCAATTCCATGTACTTCCTGTTTCCATGGCGTTGGGCTGATATTCGCCATGGTTGCGTTTCCCGAATCGACTTGAGTTTTTTATTGTGGCATCGTGGAAGGGTTTGACACGTTTGGAAGCACTTTCAAATCCATCGGCTTCATCATTGAAGTTCTGGACCCCAGACATTGAAAAGTGACACTTCCTGTCGCCAGGGGGCGGGGCTAAGGCGAAAACCGGAAATGGTCATATAGGTGTGTTCAGCATCTGACCGGCATCACACGTAGCAATTTTGGTGCAGATATCTGGTTTTATGCCCGAGTTATATCAGTTTCGTGTTTCATGGCGAGAAGGTCAACTTTCAGGCTCCGCCCCCTCCACACGCTTACAGATTTCTGAATGCAGAGCACAACTAGAAATGTCACATGCCTTCTGAACACAAAGAGACCATCGGGGTGACCGTACCATTTGCGGTTTATGAGGAGTTAACGCAAATGCGACGTGAGTGAAACGCCAAAATGGCGACTTTGACCCAAAATGGCCGACTTCCTGTAGACCTGGCACCACGACGTTAAGAGGCTTTTTTGTCCGCCCCGACATGTAGAACAAGTGTACCGAGTTTCGTAAAAATCGGTGACATGCAGTTCTGGGGACCTTGCAAAAGGTGGCGCTAGAGCGCAGTTTTGCCCGAGCGGTCACGAAAACGCCAAATTATGAAATTTTTCGATTTTAAATGGGGGGGTAGCCAAAATTTGGTGACTTTTCGAGCATGTTCAGGCCCCCAAAAATGCGATTCATTTGACGGGAGAATAAAAAGAATAATAATAACGAAGAATAAACGCTTGCATTACAATAGGCCTTCGCCCGCCTTGGTGCTCGGCCTAATAATAAACATTTCAACAATAGGCCTTCGCACCGCCTTCGGTGCTCGGGCCTAATTAAAGCCGCAAGCGGCGATGAAGGCCCTCGCACCTCTGGCGCCGCTCAGGCCTATGCACCGCGTAGTCTGTGTCATGTTCTACCAGTGTGCTGAATTTCATGGCGTTTGGTTGATCGTGTCAGCCAAAATGATCATTTGAAGGTTTGTAGGGGGCGCTGTAGAGCCACATTTAAACTTCAGGAACATGTGTCCATGTAATCCGTGTCATGTTCTACCAGTGTGCTGAATTTAATGGTCTTCGGTTGATCTGGTAGGCCAAAATGATCATTTGAAGGTTTGTAGGGGGCGCTATAGAGCCACATTAAAAATTCTGGAACATGTGTCCATGTAAATGAGATCAGGTTATGAACATCATCATCTGTGCCAAGTTTGGTAGAGATCTGGCCATCCGTGTCTTATTTACAGGCACTTCCTGTCCCGAGGGGGCGGGGCTAAGGTGAAAACCGGAAATGGTCATATAGGTGTGTTCAGCATCTGACCAGCATCACACGTACCAAGTTTGGTGCAGATATCTGGTTTTATGCCAGAGTTATATGAGTTTCGTGTTTCATGGCGAGAAGGTCACCTTTTAGGCTCCGCCCCCTCCACACGCTTACAGATTTCTTAATGCAGAGCACAACTAGAAATCTCACATGCCTTGTGAACACAAAGAGACCATCGTGATGGCTGTACCATTAGCGGTCTCTGAGGAGTTAACGCAAATATGTCATCAAGAAATCGTCAGAAAAATGGCACTTTTTTCAAAATGGCCGACTTCCTGTCGTATTAATCCAAATGGTCCAAGAGGGTTTTTTGTAGGTCCTGACATGTTCTACCACTGTGCCAAATTTCATGCTTGTGGGTCATTGTGGTGGGCGGGGCTGATCATTTGAAGATTTGTAGGGGGCGCTATTGAGCCATTTTTAAAGATATCCAAAATATCTCCACGTGAATGAGTTCAGGGGATGACCATCATCATCTGTAGCAAGTTTGGTGGAGATCGGACCTTTCTTTGTGTCATTTCCATGTACTTCCTGTTTCCATGGCGTTGGGCTGATATTCGCCATGGTTGCGTTTGGCGTAACGACTTGAGTTTTTTCTTGTGGCATCGTGGAAGGGTTTGACACGTTTGGAAGCACTTTCAAATCCATCGGCTTCATCATTGAAGTTCTGGACCCCAAACACTGAAAAGTGACACTTCCTGTCCCCAGGGGGCGGGGCTAAGGTGAAAACCGGAAATGGTCATATAGGTGTGTTCAGCATCTGACCGGCATCATACGTAGCAATTTTGGTGCAGATATCTGGTTTTATGCCAGAGTTATATCAGTTTCGTGTTTCATGGCGAGAAGGTCAACTTTCAGGCTCCGCCCCCTCCACACGCTTGCAGATTTCTGAATGCAGAGCACAACTAGAAATCTCACATGCCTTCTGAACACAAAGAGACCATCGGGGTGACCGTACCATTTGCGGTTTATGAGGAGTTAACGCAAATGCGACGTGAGTGAAACGCCAAAATGGCGACTTTGACCCAAAATGGCCGACTTCCTGTAGACCTGGCACCACGACGTTAAGAGGCTTTTTTGTCCGCCCCGACATGTAGAACAAGTGTTCCGAGTTTCGTAAAAATCGGCGACATGCAGTTCTGGGGACCTTGCAAAAGGTGGCGCTAGAGCGCAGTTTTGCCCGAGCGGTCACGAAAACGCCAAATTATGAAATTTTTCGATTTTAAATGGGGGGGTAGCCAAAATTTGGTGAGACTTTAAGCATGTTCAGGCCCCCAAAAATGCAATTCATTTGACGGGAGAATAAGAATAAGAATTAAAGCCGCAAGCGGCGATGAAGGCCCTCGCACCTCTGGCGCCGCTCAGGCCTATGCACCGCGTAGTCTGCGTCATGTTCCACCAGTGTGCTGAATTTCATGGCATTTGGTTGATGTGTTAGCTCAGAATGATCATTTGAAGCTTTGTAGGGGGCGCTGTAGAGCCACATTTACACTTCAGGAACACGTATCCATGGAATCCGTGTCATGTTCTACCAGTGTGCTGAATTTCATGGCGTTTGGTTGATGTGGCAGTCTGAAGGTGGAGGCCAATTGGGTTTGTTAGTGTGGATTTATGGCTTGGTGTCTGGTGGCCAATGATGGAGGGCTAGGATTATGAACATTGTTGTTGTGGGAGAGTGGGTTGGGTGGGGTGTTAGAATGGTTTTTTTTAGTTTTTGGGTTTGTTTCCTGTGGTTTTGTTGGGTTGGGGGGGGGTGTTTTTGGGGGGGGGTGGGGGGTGGTTTTTTTGTTCTTTGGGGGTTGTGGTTGTGGTTTTTTGTTTGGGGGGGTGTGGTTTGTTGGTGTTGGTGGTGGGGGGGGGGTAGGGGTGGTGTGTGTTGTGGTTGTTGTGTCTGTTGGTTGGTGGGGGGGGCTGGGGGGGGGTTTAACGGATGGTCTTGGTGTGTCGTTGCCGCATCACACGTGATTGGTTATTCTGGTTTTGAGAGTTATATAGTTTGTGTGGGGAGGTTGTTTGGGTGGTTTGGGGTGGTGGTGGGTGTATGGGATTTTTGGTTGGGTTTTGTATTGGTGTGGAAGGTGGGGGGGTGTTTTATTGGGGGTTTGTGGTGAGAGGGCCCCCAAATGGAAAATATGTGGGAGAAATATTTGCGTAATTAAAGCCGCAAGCGGCGATGAAGGCCCTCGCACCTCTGGCGCCGCTCAGGCCTATGACGCGTAGTCTGTGTCATGTTCTACCAGTGTGCTGAATTTATGGCGTTTGGTTGATGTGGTAGCTCAAAATGATGATTTGAAGGTTTGTAGGGGGCGCTGTAGAGCCACATTTAAACTTCAGGAACACGTATCATGTAATCCTTGTCATGTTCTACCAGTGTGCTGAATTTCATGGTCTTCGGTTGATCTGGTAGGCCAAAATGATCATTAGAAGGTTTGTAGGGGGCGCTGTAGAGCCACATTAAAAATTCTGGAACATGTGTCCATGTAAATGAGATCAGGTTATGAACATCATCATCTGTGCCAAGTTTGATCGAGATCTGGCCATCCGTGTGTTATTTACAGGCACTTCCTGTCCGGAGGGGGCGGGGCTAAGGTGAAAACCGGAAATGGTCATATAGGTGTGTTCAGCATCTGACCAGCATCACACGTACCAAGTTTGGTGCAGATATCTGGTTTTATGCCAGAGTTATATGAGTGTCGTGTTTCATGGCGAGAAGGTCACCTTTTAGGCTCCGCCCCCTCCACACGCTTACAGATTTCTTAATGCAGAGCACAACTAGAAATCTCACATGCCTTGTGAACACAAAGAGACCATCGTGATGGCTGTACCATTAGCGGTCTCTGAGGAGTTAACGCAAATATGTCATCAAGAAATCGTCAGAAAAATGGCACTTTTTTCAAAATGGCCGACTTCCTGTCGTATTAATCCAAATGGTCCAAGAGGGTTTTTTGTAGGTCCTGACATGTTCTACCACTGTGCCAAATTTCATGCTTGTGGGTCATTGTGGTGGGCGGGGCTGATCATTTGAAGACTTCTAGGGGGCGCTATTGAGCCATTTTTAAAGATTTCCAAAATATCTCCACGTGAATGAGTTCAGGGGATGACCATCATCATCTGTAGCAAGTTTGGTGGAGATCGGACCTTTCTTTGTGTCATTTCCATGTACTTCCTGTTTCCATGGCGTTGGGCTGATATTCGCCATGGTTACGTTTGGCGTATCGACTTGAGTTTTTTATTGTGGCATCGTGGAAGGGTTTGACACGTTTGGAAGCACTTTCAAATCCATCGGCTTCATCATTGAAGTTCTGGACCCCAAACACTGAAAAGTGACACTTCCTGTCGCCAGGGGGCGGGGCTAAGGTGAAAACCGGAAATGGTCATATAGGTGTGTTCAGCATCTGGGCAGGCATCATACGTAGCAATTTTGGTGCAGATATCTGGTTTTATGCCAGAGTTATATCAGTTTCGTGTTTCATGGCGAGAAGGTCAACTTTCAGGCTCCGCCCCCTCCACACGCTTGCAGATTTCTGAATGCAGAGCACAACTAGAAATGTCACATGCCTTCTGAACACAAAGAGACCATCGGGGTGACCGTACCATTTGCGGTTTGTGAGGAGTTAACGCAAATGCGACGTGAGTGAAACGCCAAAATGGCGACTTTGACCCAAAATGGCCGACTTCCTGTACACTTGGCACCACGACGTTAAGAGGCTTTTTTGTCCGCCCCGACATGTAGAACAAGTGTACCGAATTTCGTAAAGATCGGTGATATGCAGTTCTGGGGACCTTGCAAAAGGTGGCGCTAGAGCTCAGTTTTGCCCGAGCGGTCACGAAAATGGCAAATTATGAAATTTTTCGATTTTAAATGTGGGGGTAGCCAAAATTTGGTGATTTTGAGCATGTTAGGCCCCCAAAAATGCAATTCATTTGACGGGAGAATAAGAATAAAACCGTAATTAAAGCCGCAAGCGGCGATGAAGGCCCTCGCACCTCTGGCGCCGCTCAGGCCTATGCACCGCGTAGTCTGTGTCATGTTCTACCAGTGTGCCGAATTTCATGGCGTTTGGTTGATGTGTTAGCTCAGAATGATGATTTGAAGGTTTGTAGGGGGCGCTGTAGAGCCACATTTAAACTTCAGGAACACGTATCCATGTAATCCTTGTCATGTTCTACCAGTGTGCTGAATTTCATGGTCTTCGGTTGATCTGGTAGGCCTAAATGATCATTAGAAGGTTTGTAGGGGGCGCTGTAGAGCCACATTAAAAATTCTGGAACATGTGTCCATGTAAATGAGATCAGGTTATGAACATCATCATCTGTGCCAAGTTTGATCGAGATCTGGCCATCCGTGTGTTATTTACAGGCACTTCCTGTCCGGAGGGGGCGGGGCTAAGGTGAAAACCGGAAATGGTCATATAGGTGTGTTCAGCATCTGACCAGCATCACACGTACCAAGTTTGGTGCAGATATCTGGTTTTATGCCAGAGTTATATGAGTGTCGTGTTTCATGGCGAGAAGGTCACCTTTTAGGCTCCGCCCCCTCCACACGCTTACAGATTTCTTAATGCAGAGCACAACTAGAAATCTCACATGCCTTGTGAACACAAAGAGACCATCGTGATGGCTGTACCATTAGCGGTCTCTGAGGAGTTAACGCAAATATGTCATCAAGAAATCGTCAGAAAAATGGCACTTTTTTCAAAATGGCCGACTTCCTGTCGTATTAATCCAAATGGTCCAAGAGGGTTTTTTGTAGGTCCTGATATGTTCTACCACTGTGCCAAATTTCATGCTTGTGGGTCATTGTGGTGGGCGGGGCTGATCATTTGAAGATTTGTAGGGGGCGCTATTGAGCCATTTTTAAAGATATCCAAAATATCTCCACGTGAATGAGTTCAGGGGATGACCATCATCATCTGTAGCAAGTTTGGTGGAGATCGGACCTTTCTTTGTGTCATTTCCATGTACTTCCTGTTTCCATGGCGTTGGGCTGATAGTCGCCATGGTTGCGTTTGGCGTATCGACTTGAGTTTTTTATTGTGGCATCGTGGAAGGGTTTGACACGTTTGGAAGCACTTTCAAATCCATCGGCTTCATCATTGAAGTTCTGGACCCCAAACACTGAAAAGTGACACTTCCTGTCCCCAGGGGGCGGGGCTAAGGCGAAAACCGGAAATGGTCATATAGGTGTGTTCAGCATCTGACCAGCATCACATGTAGCAATTTTGGTGCAGATATCTGGTTTTATGCCAGAGTTATATCAGTTTCGTGTTTCATGGCGAGAAGGTCAACTTTCAGGCTCCGCCCCCTCCACACGCTTGCAGATTTCTGAATGCAGAGCACAACTAGAAATCTCACATGCCTTCTGAACACAAAGAGACCATCGGGGTGACCGTACCATTTGCGGTTTATGAGGAGTTAACGCAAATGCGACGTGAGTGAAACGCCAAAATGGCGACTTTGACCCAAAATGGCCGACTTCCTGTAGACCTGGCACCACGACGTTAAGAGGCTTTTTTGTCCGCCCCGACATGTAGAACAAGTGTACCGAGTTTCGTAAAAATCGGTGACATGCAGTTCTGGGGACCTTGCATAAGGTGGCGCTAGAGCGCAGTTTTGCCCGAGCGGTCACGAAAACGCCAAATTATGAAATTTTTCGATTTTAAATGGGGGGGTAGCCAAAATTTGGTGACTTTTTGAGCATGTTCAGGCCCCCAAAAATGCAATTCATTTGACGGGAGAATAAGAATAATAAGAATAAACGCTTGCATTTCAATAGGCCTTCGCACCGCCTTCGGTGCTCGGGCCTAATTAAAGCCGCAAGCGGCGATGAAGGCCCTCGCACCTCTGGCGCCGCTCAGGCCTATGCACCGCGTAGTCCGTGTCATGTTCTACCAGTGTGCCGAATTTCATGGCGTTTGGTTGATGTGTTAGCTCAGAATGATCATTTGAAGGTTTGTAGGGGGCGCTGTAGAGCCACATTTAAACTTCAGGAACACGTATCCATGTAATCCGTGTCATGTTCTACCAGTGTGCTGAATTTCATGGTCTTCGGTTGATCTGGTAGGCCTAAATGATCATTAGAAGGTTTGTAGGGGGCGCTATAGAGCCACATTGAAAATTCTGGAACATGTGTCCATGTAAATGAGATCAGGTTATGAACATCATCATCTGTGCCAAGTTTGATAGAGATCTGGCCATCCGTGTCTTATTTACAGGCACTTCCTGTCCGGAGGGGGCGGGGCTAAGGTGAAAACCGGAAATGGTCATATAGGTGTGTTCAGCATCTGACCAGCATCACACGTACCAAGTTTGGTGCAGATATCTGGTTTTATGCCAGAGTTATATGAGTGTCGTGTTTCATGGCGAGAAGGTCACCTTTTAGGCTCCGCCCCCTCCACACGCTTACAGATTTCTTAATGCAGAGCACAACTAGAAATCTCACATGCCTTGTGAACACAAAGAGACCATCGTGATGGCTGTACCATTAGCGGTCTCTGAGGAGTTAACGCAAATATGTCATCAAGAAATCGTCAGAAAAATGGCACTTTTTTCAAAATGGCCGACTTCCTGTCGTATTAATCCAAATGGTCCAAGAGGGTTTTTTGTAGGTCCTGACATGTTCAACCACTGTGCCAAATTTCATGCTTGTGGGTCATTGTGGTGGGCGGGGCTGATCATTTGAAGATTTGTAGGGGGCGCTATTGAGCCATTTTTAAAGATATCCAAAATATCTCCACGTGAATGAGTTCAGGGGATGACCATCATCATCTGTAGCAAGTTTGGTGGAGATCGGACCTTTCTTTGTGTCATTTCCATGTACTTCCTGTTTCCATGGCGTTGGGCTGATATTCGCCATGGTTGCGTTTGGCGTATCGACTTGAGTTTTTTATTGTGGCATCGTGGAAGGGTTTGACACGTTTGGAAGCACTTTCAAATCCATCGGCTTCATCATTGAAGTTCTGGACCCCAAACACTGAAAAGTGACACTTCCTGTCCCCAGGGGGCGGGGCTAAGGCGAAAACCGGAAATGGTCATATAGGTGTGTTCAGCATCCGACCGGCATCATACGTAGCAATTTTGGTGCAGATATCTGGTTTTATGCCCGAGTTATATCAGTTTCGTGTTTCATGGCGAGAAGGTCAACTTTCAGGCTCCGCCCCCTCCACACGCTTGCAGATTTCTGAATGCAGAGCACAACTTGAAATCTCACGTGCCTTCTGAACACAAAGAGACCATCGGGGTGACTGTACCATTTGCGGTTTATGAGGAGTTAACGCAAATGCGACGTGAGTGAAACGCCAAAATGGCGACTTTGACCCAAAATGGCCGACTTCCTGTAGACCTGGCACCACGACGTTAAGAGGCTTTTTTGTCCGCCCCGACATGTAGAACAAGTGTACCGAGTTTCGTAAAAATCGGTGACATGCAGTTCTGGGGACTTTACAAAAGGTGGCGCTCGAGCGCAGTTTTGCCCGAGCGGTCACGAAAACGCCAAAATACGAAATTTTTCAGATTCTTAAATGGGGGGGTAGCCAAAATTTGGTGACTTTTTGAGCATGTTCAGGCCCCCAAAAATGCAATTCATTTGAGGGAGAAGAAAAAAAAAAAAAAAAAAAAAAAAGAAAAAACCTTCGGTGCTCGGGCCTAATAAGAATAAGAATTAAAGCCGCAAGCGGCGATGAAGGCCCTCGCACCTCTGGCGCCGCTCAGGCCTATGCACCGCGTAGTCTGTGTCATGTTCTACCAGTGTGCCGAATTTCATGGCGTTTGGTTGATGTGGTAGGTCAGAATGATGATTTGAAGGTTTGTAGGGGGCGCTGTAGAGCCCCATTTAAACTACTGGAACACGTCTCAATGTTATCTGTGTCCTGTTCTACCAGTGTGCTGAATTTCATGGCCTTCGGTTGATCTGGCAGCCCAAAATGATCATTTGAATGTTTGCAGGGGGCGCTGTAGAGCCACATATAAATTTCTGAAAGATCTGTCCATGTTCTACCAGTGTGTTGAATTTCATGGCCTTCGGTTGTTCTGGTAGTCCAAAATGATCATTTGAAGCTTTGTAGGGGGCGCTGTAGAGCCACATTTAAACTTCAGGAACATATGTCCATGTAAACTGTTTCATGTTCTACCAGTGTGGTGAATTTCATGGTCTTCGGTTGATCTGGTAGGCCAAAATGATCATTAGAAGGTTTGTAGGGGGCGCTGTAGAGCCACATTAAAAATTCTGGAACATGTGTCCATGTAAATGAGATCAGGTTATGAACATCATCATCTGTGCCAAGTTTGATCGAGATCTGGCCATCCGTGTCTTATTTACAGGCACTTCCTGTCCGGAGGGGGCGGGGCTAAGGTGAAAACCGGAAATGGTCATATAGGTGTGTTCAGCATCTGACCAGCATCACACGTACCAAGTTTGGTGCAGATATCTGGTTTTATGCCAGAGTTATATGAGTTTCGTGTTTCATGGCGAGAAGGTCACCTTTTAGGCTCCGCCCCCTCCACACGCTTACAGATTTCTTAATGCAGAGCACAACTAGAAATCTCACATGCCTTGTGAACACAAAGAGACCATCGTGATGGCTGTACCATTAGCGGTCTCTGAGGAGTTAACGCAAATATGTCATCAAGAAATCGTCAGAAAAATGGCACTTTTTTTCAAAATGGCCGACTTCCTGTCGTATTAATCCAAATGGTCCAAGAGGGTTTTTTGTAGGTCCTGACATGTTCTACCACTGTGCCAAATTTCATGCTTGTGGGTCATTGTGGTGGGCGGGGCTGATCATTTGAAGATTTGTAGGGGGCGCTATTGAGCCATTTTTAAAGATATCCAAAATATCTCCACGTGAATGAGTTCAGGGGATGACCATCATCATCTGTAGCAAGTTTGGTGGAGATCGGACCTTTCTTTGTGTCATTTCCATGTACTTCCTGTTTCCATGGCGTTGGGCTGATATTCGCCATGGTTGCGTTTGGCGTATCGACTTGAGTTTTTTATTGTGGCATCGTGGAAGGGTTTGACACGTTTGGAAGCACTTTCAAATCCATCGGCTTCATCATTGAAGTTCTGGACCCCAAACACTGAAAAGTGACACTTCCTGTCGCCAGGGGGCGGGGCTAAGGCGAAAACCGGAAATGGTCATATAGGTGTGTTCAGCATCTGACCAGGCATCACACGTAGCAATTTTGGTGCAGATATCTGGTTTTATGCCAGAGTTATATCAGTTTCGTGTTTCATGGCGAGAAGGTCAACTTTCAGGCTCCGCCCCCTCCACACGCTTGCAGATTTCTGAATGCAGAGCACAACTAGAAATCTCACATGCCTTCTGAACACAAAGAGACCATCGGGGTGACCGTACCATTTGCGGTTTATGAGGAGTTAACGCAAATGCGACGTGAGTGAAACGCCAAAATGGCGACTTTGACCCAAAATGGCCGACTTCCTGTAGACCTGGCACCACGACGTTAAGAGGCTTTTTTGTCCGCCCCGACATGTAGAACAAGTGTACCGAATTTCGTAAAGATCGGTGACATGCAGTTCTGGGGACCTTGCAAAAGGTGGCGCTAGAGCGCAGTTTTGCCCGAGCGGTCACGAAAATGCCAAATTCTGAAATTTTTCGATTTTAAATGGGGGGGTAGCCAAAATTTGGTGACTTTTTGAGCATGTTCAGGCCCCCAAAAATGCACTTCTTTTAGGAGAAGAAAAAGAAGAATAATAAACGCTTGCATTACAATAGGCCTTCGCACCGCCTTCGGTGCTCGGGCCTAATTAAAGCCGCAAGCGGCGATGAAGGCCCTCGCACCTCTGGCGCCGCTCAGGCCTATGCACCGCGTAGTCTGTGTCATGTTCTACCAGTGTGCTTAATTTCATGGCGTTTGGTTGATGTGTTTGCTCAGAATGATCATTTGAAGGTTTGTAGGGGGCGCTGTAGAGCCACATTTACACTTCAGGAACACGTATCAATGTTATCTGTGTCATGTTCTACTAGTGTGCTGAATTTCATGGCCTTGGTTGATCTGGGCAAAATGATCATTTGAATGTTTGCAGGGGCGCTGTGAGCCCATATAAATTTCTGAAAGATCTGTCCATGTTCTCCAGTGTGTTGAATTTCATGGCTTCGGTTGTTCTGGTAGCCCAAAATGATCATTTGAAGGTTTGTAGGGGGCGCTGTAGAGCCACATTTAAACTTCAGGAACACGTGTCCATGTAATCCGTGTCATGTTCTACCAGTGTGCTGAATTTCATGGTCTTCGGTTGATCTGGTAGGCAAAAATGATCATTTGAAGGTTTGTAGGGGGCGCTGTTGAGCCACATTAAAAATTCTGGAACATGTGTCCATGTAAATGAGATCAGGTTATGAACATCATCATCTGTGCCAAGTTTGATAGAGATCTGGCCATCCGTGTCTTATTTACAGGCACTTCCTGTCCGGAGGGGGCGGGGCTAAGGTGAAAACCGGAAATGGTCATATAGGTGTGTTCAGCATCTGACCAGCATCACACGTACCAAGTTTGGTGCAGATATCTGGTTTTATGCCAGAGTTATATGAGTTTCGTGTTTCATGGCGAGAAGGTCACCTTTTAGGCTCCGCCCCCTCCACACGCTTACAGATTTCTTAATGCAGAGCACAACTAGAAATCTCACATGCCTTGTGAACACAAAGAGACCATCGTGATGGCTGTACCATTAGCGGTCTCTGAGGAGTTAACGCAAATATGTCATCAAGAAATCATCAGAAAAATGGCACTTTTTTCAAAATGGCCGACTTCCTGTCGGATTAATCCAAATGGTCCAAGAGGGTTTTTTGTAGGTCCTGATATGTTCAACCACTGTGCCAAATTTCATGCTTGTGGGTCATTGTGGTGGGCGGGGCTGATCATTTGAAGATTTGTAGGGGGCGCTATTGAGCCATTTTTAAAGATATCCGAAATATTTCCACGTGAATGAGTTCAGGGGATGACCATCATCATCTGTAGCAAGTTTGGTGGAGATCGGACCTTTCTTTGTGTCATTTCCATGTACTTCCTGTTTCCATGGCGTTGGGCTGATATTCGCCATGGTTGCGTTTGGCGTATCGACTTGAGTTTTTTATTGTGGCATCGTGGAAGGGTTTGACACGTTTGGAAGCACTTTCAAATCCATCGGCTTCATCATTGAAGTTCTGGACTCCAGACACTAAAAAGTGACACTTCCTGGCGCCAGGGGGCGGGGCTAAGGCGAAAACCGGAAATGGTCATATAGGTGTGTTCAGCATCTGACCAGCATCACACGTACCAAGTTTGGTGCAGATATCTGGTTTTATGCCAGAGTTATATGAGTTTCGTGTTTCATGGCGAGAAGGTCACCTTTTAGGCTCCGCCCCCTCCACACGCTTACAGATTTCTTAATGCAGAGCACAACTAGAAATCTCACATGCCTTGTGAACACAAAGAGACCATCGTGATGGCTGTACCATTAGCGGTCTCTGAGGAGTTAACGCAAATATGTCATCAAGATCTCAGAATGGCACTTTTTTCAAAATGGCCGACTTCCTGTCGTATTAATCCAAATGGTCCAAGAGGGTTTTTTGTAGGTCCTGATATGTTCTACCACTGTGCCAAATTTCATGCTTGTGGGTCATTGTGGTGGGCGGGGCTGATCATTTGAAGATTTGTAGGGGGCGCTATTGAGCCATTTTTAAAGATATCCAAAATATCTCCACGTGAATGAGTTCAGGGGATGACCATCATCATCTGTAGCAAGTTTGGTGGAGATCGGACCTTTCTTTGTGTCATTTCCATGTACTTCCTGTTTCCATGGCGTTGGGCTGATATTCGCCATGGTTGCGTTTGGCGTATCGACTTGAGTTTTTTATTGTGGCATCATGGAAGGGTTTGACACGTTTGGAAGCACTTTCAAATCCATCGGCTTCATCATTGAAGTTCTGGACTCCAGACACTAAAAAGTGACACTTCCTGGCGCCAGGGGGCGGGGCTAAGGCGAAAACCGGAAATGGTCATATAGGTGTGTTCAGCATCTGACCGGCATCATACGTAGCAATTTTGGTGCAGATATCTGGTTTTATGCCAGAGTTATATCAGTTTCGTGTTTCATGGCGAGAAGGTCAACTTTCAGGCTCCGCCCCCTCCACACGCTTGCAGATTTCTGAATGCAGAGCACAACTAGAAATCTCACATGCCTTCTGAACACAAAGAGACCATCGGGGTGACCGTACCATTTGCGGTTTCTGAGGAGTTAACGCAAATGCGACGTGAGTGAAACGCCAAAATGGCGACTTTGACCCAAAATGGCCGACTTCCTGTAGACCTGGCACCACGACGTTAAGAGGCTTTTTTGTCCGCCCCGACATGTAGAACAAGTGTACCGAGTTTCGTGAAAATCGGTGACATGCAGTTCTGGGGACCTTGCAAAAGGTGGCGCTAGAGCGCAGTTTTGCCCGAGCGGTCACGAAAACGCCAAATTATGAAATTTTTCGATTTTAAATGGGGGGGTAGCCAAAATTTGGTGACTTTTTGAGCATGTTCAGGCCCCCAAAAATGCAATTCATTTGACGAAGAGAATAATAATAATAATAATAATAATAAACGCTTGCATTACAATAGGCCTTCGCACCGCCTTCGGTGCTCGGGCCTAATTAAAGCCGCAAGCGGCATTGAAGGCCCTCGCACCTCTGGCGGCGCTCCGGCCTATGCACCTCGTAGTCAGTGTCACATCATAACTGTGTGCCAAATTTCATTCCCGCAGTTTTTTGTGCTGGCTGGGGCTCACCATTTGAAGCTTTCTGTGGGTGCTATGGAGCTTTATGAACTTTACCTATCCAACACATGTCTCTGTAAATGAGTTCAGGATCTGTGGCGAGTGGTAGAGATCAACATTTTTTATGTGTTACTTTGAGGTCTTTCCTGTTGGCATGGCGTTGGGGCTAATTTCATCATGGTTACTTTTTGGCAAATCCACAAGAGGTTTTGACCTCCAAAGCAGGCTGAATAGTATTAACTGCACTTGTTAAATCAAAGGACATGACCCTCAAAGTGCTGCCTGACTGGTCCAAATGAAAGAGAGCTCTCTGAAGCAGCAAGATGGTGGCGTCTGCAACCCCAAGCCCCAATGTAGTCAGTGTTGCATTTCCAGTCTTGTCTGTTGTCCAGCTGAACTCCAGGTATTTGTAGTTCTCCACCTCCTCACCCAGGATGTAGACAGGACTATGCTGCTTATTCTTGCTCCTCCTGAAGTCAATATTCATCTCTTTAGTCTTGCTGGTATTTCAGATGAGCTGATTGTTACCATTTCACAAACTGACTGACTAGTTCCCTGTACTCGGCTTCTTGTCCATCACTGATACACCCCACAACTGCAGAGTCATCAGAGTATTTCTGCAGATGACAGGATAAGAGTTGTACTGGAAGTCTGAGGTGTACAGTGTAAAGAGGAATGGTGAGAGTACAGTTCCTTGTGGTGCTCCAGTGCTGCTGACCACCATCTCAGACACACAACCTTTCAGTCTCACAAACTGTGGTCTGTTTGTTAGGTAGTCATAAATCCAGGTGGTTGTGAGATCCACCTGGAAGTTATAGAGCTTCTCACATAGTAATGCAGGCAGAATAGAATTAAAGGCACTTGAAAAATCAAAGAACATGACCCTCAAAGTGCTGCCTGACTGGTCCAGATGACAGTGGGCTCTCTGAAGCAGGAAGATGATGGCGTCTTCAACTCCAAGCACATTACAATATGCAAACTGTAATGGGTCCTGAAAGGTGTTGTGTTGCTTGTTGAGGTGAGCCAGTAAGAGTAAGAAAAACAGCACTTCCTGTCACCAGGAGGCGGAGCTAAGGTACATTGTGTTCCATGGTGAGAGGGCCAACTTTGAAGCCCCGCCGATGCCACATACTTTTTCCTATCAAAAAGCTTTTGATAACTTTTGATCACACATGCCTTGTAAACATCCTGACCAATTTTGGTGGCCGTACGGTAAACGCCCTAGGACAAGTTCGTTCAAACGCGTCGTAACTTAATGCCAAAATGGTGACTGTAACAATGGGGCGGGGCTATGACATAATGACAATATTGACATGTTTATGTGTTCAAGGTCATATTGACATCTCACTCAAGAGTTTTGGTTCAGATATCTCATTTTATGTGGGAGTTATATGAGATGGATTTTTCATGGCGAGACATCAAACTTTCAGGCCCCGCCCAGTCCACATGCTTTGACTTATCAAAAATCTTTTGATAACTTTTGATGACACATGCCTTGGGAACATTCTGACCGATTTTGGTGGCCCTACCATTAAAGCCCTAGGACAAGTTCGTTCAAATGCGAGGTGAGTAAAACGCCAAAATGGCGACTTTGACCCAAAATGGCCGACTTCCTGTACATTTTAAAAATATGCTCCAAGAGGATTTTTTGTTTGCCCTGGCATGTAGAACATGTGTACCTATTTTTATAAAGATTGATAGGATGCAGTGGCGGGGCAGTCAAAATAGGTGGCGCTGTTTTGCGATTTTGCCTCAAACATGCCCAAACACCCCATAATATGTAAATTTCCACATTCCATTGGGGGGGTAGCCAAAATTTGGTGAGTTTTTGAACATGTTCAGACCCCCAAAAGACCTCCTGTTTTTAGAAGTGGATGAAGCATGGAAAAATTAAAAAAATATTCATTAAAAATAGAAAATTGGTCTAAAAATCATGGAAATATTCATACATGATCAGAATAGTATTAGCAATGCTATGAATTTTTTTGGTTTATGTCAACTCAAAAATTTCAGATTAAAAAATTGTTAAACATTTCTTGCATTTAATGAGAAAGTATAAATAATTCTTAAAAATCAATACTTTGATCAAACTTGTTCAAACGCAAGATACTTCACAAGGACTATTAAGACTACCATTGTTGCAATTTTGGTGGGAATTGAGTGATCCATTACAGAGATCCACATGTTGAGCTAATTTGCATACTTGTGAAAAAGTAGAGTGTGCGACTTGTCTGTAGAACATAAGTCCCAGTGAGTGAAATGTTCAGGAGGATTCAGTGAATATATCCTCCAAATCTTAGCTCTGTAGGACAAACGCATGATTTTTCATCATTTTCTGAAATTTGGAGGCGTGGCCACATTCTTTTGCTCATAAGTCCCGCCCACTTTTGACAATCATAACCATATTCTAGGATTATGTTCAGGATGTCTATGTGGATATACGTAGTGATTTTGGTGCATATCCGTGCAGCCGTTTTGGCGCTATAAACTACTCTCAATTGTAGCGCCCCCTAGAGTTGGAATTTTTCCAAAATCGTCACACACGTAGATATTGCAATTCCCTACTTGGTCATTGAATTTCATGTCATTATCTGTTTTCGTTTTCAAGTTATGACCATTTTAGTGGTCATGGCGTCACATCGAAGTTCGCCGTGCCGCCATGACCGCGCCCTTTTGCGTAGACAGATGAGTTTCAATGGAAGTCATCATCAACATGTTTTCTGCCCTCTGAAGGAGTTTGGAGCTGCTTGTGTCCAAAATGTCAGAGAAATGGATGCTCAAGTAAAACATATGACTTCCTGTCACCAGGGGGCGGGGCTATCATGTAATCAAAATATTAACATTTAGATTTGTTCAGGGTCATAGTAGCAACTCACCCAAGAGTTTTGGTGCAGATATCTCATTCTATGTGGGAGTTATATCAATTTGATTCAAGCTCTGACATCAAAAATCAAACATCCAAATTTGAGGCCCCGCCCACTCAACGCACTTTGTCGTATCAAAATTCTTTTGATAACTTTGGATAGTCTACTCCTTCTGAACATCCTGACCGATTTTGGTGGCCGTGCGATAAAAGCTCTAGGACTAGTTCGTTCAAATGCGAGGTGTGTAAAATTCCAAAATATGCAAAAACGCCAACTTTGACCCAAAATGGCCGACTTCCTGTACATTTTAAAAATATGCTCCAAGAGGATTTTTTGTTCGCCCTGGCATGTAGAACATGTGCACCGATTTTCATAAAGATTGATGTGATGCAGTGGCGGGGCAGTCAAAATAGGTGGCGCAGTCGCGCAATTTCGCCCGAACATGCCCGAGCACCCAAAATTACGTAATTTTTCACATTCCCTTGGGGGGGGTACGCAAACTTTGGTGAGTTTTTGAGCATGTTCAGACCCCCAAAAATGCGTTTAAAGTGGCGGGAGAAGAAGAAAAATAATAATAAAAATAAAAATAATAATAAGAAAAAACGTGGCTCGGCCTTGCACCGCTTCGGTGCTCGGGCCTAATTAAAGCCGCAAGCGGCGATGAAGGCCCTCGCACCTCTGGCGCCGCTCAGGCCTATGCACCGCGTAGTCTGTGTCATGTTCTACCAGTGTGCTGAATTTCATGGCGTTTGGTTGATGTGTTAGCTCAGAATGATCATTTGAAGGTTTGTAGGGGGCGCTGTAGAGCCACATTTACACTTCAGGAACACGTATCCATGGAATCCGTGTCATGTTCTACCAGTGTGCTGAATTTCATGGCCTTTGGTTGATCTGGTAGCCCAAAATGATCATTTGAATGTTTGCAGGGGGCGCTGTAGAGCCACATATAAATTTCTGAAAGATCTGTCCATGTTCTACCAGTGTGTTGAATTTCATGGCCTTCGGTTGTTCTGGTAGCCCAAAATGATCATTTGAAGGTTTGTAGGGGGCGCTGTAGAGCCACATTTGGACTGTCCAGAACTGTGTCATGTTCTACCAGTGTGCTGAATTTCATGGCCTTCGGTTGATCTGGCAGCCCAAAATGATCATTTGAAGGTTTGTAGGGGGCGCTGTAGAGCCACATTTAAACTTCTGGAACACGTGTCCATGTAATCCGTGTCATGTTCTACCAGTGTGCTGAATTTCATGGTCTTCGGTTGATCTGGTAGGCCAAAATGATCATTTGAAGGTTTGTAGGGGGCGCTGTAGAGCCACATTAAAAATTCTGGAACATGTGTCCATGTAAATGAGATCAGGTTATGAACATCATCATCTGTGCCAAGTTTGATCGAGATCTGGCCATCCGTGTCTTATTTACAGGCACTTCCTGTCCGGAGGGGGCGGGGCTAAGGTGAAAACCGGAAATGGTCATATAGGTGTGTTCAGCATCTGACCAGCATCACACGTACCAAGTTTGGTGCAGATATCTGGTTTTATGCCAGAGTTATATGAGTGTCGTGTTTCATGGCGAGAAGGTCACCTTTTAGGCTCCGCCCCCTCCACACGCTTACAGATTTCTTAATGCAGAGCACAACTAGAAATCTCACATGCCTTGTGAACACAAAGAGACCATCGTGATGGCTGTACCATTAGCGGTCTCTGAGGAGTTAACGCAAATATGTCATCAAGAAATCGTCAGAAAAATGGCACTTTTTTCAAAATGGCCGACTTCCTGTCGTATTAATCCAAATGGTCCAAGAGGGTTTTTTGTAGGTCCTGACATGTTCTACCACTGTGCCAAATTTCATGCTTGTGGGTCATTGTGGTGGGCGGGGCTGATCATTTGAAGATTTGTAGGGGGCGCTATTGAGCCATTTTTAAAGATATCCGAAATATCTCCACGTGAATGAGTTCAGGGGATGACCATCATCATCTGTAGCAAGTTTGGTGGAGATCGGACCTTTCTCTGTGTCATTTCCATGTACTTCCTGTTTCCATGGCGTTGGGCTGATATTCGCCATGGTTGCGTTTGGCGTATCGACTTGAGTTTTTTATTGTGGCATCGTGGAAGGGTTTGACACGTTTGGAAGCACTTTCAAATCCATCGGCTTCATCAATGAAGTTCTGGACCCCAAGCACTGAAAAGTGACACTTCCTGTCCCCAGGGGGCGGGGCTAAGGCGAAAACCGGAAATGGTCATATAGGTGTGTTCAGCATCTGACCAGCATCATACGTACCAATTTTGGTGCAGATATCTGGTTTTATGCCAGAGTTATATCAGTTTCGTGTTTCATGGCGAGAAGGTCAACTTTAAGGCTCCGCCCCCTCCACACGCTTGCAGATTTCTGAATGCAGAGCACAACTAGAAATCCCACATGCCTTTTGAACACAAAAAGACCATCGGGGTGACCGTACCATTTGCGGTTTATGAGGAGTTAACGCAAATGCGACGTGAGTGAAACGCCAAAATGGCGACTTTGACCCAAGATGGCTGACTTCCTGTAGACCTGGCACCACGACGTTAAGAGGCTTTTTTGTCCGCCCTGACATGTCGAACAAGTGTACCGAGTTTCGTAAAAATCGGTGACATGCAGTTCTGGGGCTCCTGCAAAAGGTGGCGCTAGAGCGCAGTTTTGCCCGAGCGGTCACGAAAACGGCAAATTCTGAAATTTTTCGAATTTCAATGGGGGGGTAGCCAAAATTTGGTGACTTTTTGAGCATGTTCAGGCCCCCAAAAATGCAATTCATTTGACGGGAGAAGAAGAAGAATAATAAACATTTGCATTTCAATAGGCCTTCGCACCGCCTTCGGTGCTCGGGCCTAATGATAACACAAACCTTTACTATTGTCATCGATTTCATTTTATAATATTTTTGATGACATAGAAAAATATTTTTAATGTCAAGCCTGACCATCAGCCTGTTAATTCCTTTACCTCTGCACACGGTACACTCGCGTCCAGGGGGGCACCAGTGCCAGAATTCGGGCCACCAGGTCCACCAGAGCGCTCGGCGTGTAGCTCTTGTACCGCCCCGTCTTCCACAGCTCATACAGACCCGTACCTCGGATCACCAGGGTTGGATAGAGCTTCAAACCATCGGGCCTGAAAGCCGGATTCTCAAAAAACTCCTGAAACACAGAGTTTTATATCAGACGTTACACGGTAAAAAAAAAAAAAAGAAAAACAAAGTCTGTTTCTCTGTAGAAACTGCATGTCTGATATTATCAAGGGAATACAGCACAACTCAGGAGTTCTAAATGAATAATTTGATCTGAAATTATCTCTTTTTCTGCAAGGCCGTATGTTTTCCAGTCATCGTTTTGTATAACAAACCATGTCGACTCAATTAGCGTCTTCAAAAAAAGGTTGAAAAGAAGGAAAATAGAGCACATTTAAGTGGAAATAGAGAAGTATGATTAGAGACAATTTCATCCATGTTACAATTTTTAATGAGGTAAAAAAAAGTACAATAGGAAACTGTCAATTTACAAAAGAACCAACGTCACAACCTGAAATCAGAGGACAACACTGCAGTTATTTAAGAGGACACGAATGCTGCACCCTGGTTTGATGCAGTGAGGGGAATCAGTGTGATTTCCAGTCATCCCCCGCCTCCTCTCTGCACTAACTATCACGATCAGGACCGTGAAGATCTGAAATCGAGGCACATTCTCCAAAATAGGCCGCTTTATCAGTATCTCATAATCTCTCCACCGTCACAGCTCATAATCATACGAGGACGTGTTGCCCTGCGGGAAACTTAAAGGGGGGGGGGGGGAAGCTAATCTGACAAATAATGCGTCTAGAGACTACTTTGGGGATTCTGCACCTGCTACCATTTTGCATCATGCATCACAGCTCCTACTCGTTGTTGAAAAGAGATCTTGTTAAGGATACGTACCCTAAGACATGAGATAAGTCAGAGATGGTCTAAGACTGGGAGGAAGCGGCAACTGAACGCCAGTATCAGGACATAAGGAGGATGTGAGGAAGGTTTTTACTGCTGCCGCCCTCTTCAGGTGCCAAACTGGCCCATGAAGTTAGCAGACACTGAGGGAGACCATTAAAATAAAGTCACTGATGATGGCAGAAAATGGCAGAGTTTTGAAGGAGACTCTTGAAAGAAAAGAGAAGAAAATGATGATACGGCTGCTTCCTGAAGCTGGCGAGCAGCACTGAATACATTTATCAGCTTTCATGGATGTACTTTAAGATTTAATGTCCTTCCGCTGAAATCTGAGCTGCTGTTTACATGAGAGGTGCAGCGCTTTACGCCCCGTTAAAATCCCATTGGACACTGCAGGCCAACAAACATGTCCAAATGTAAGAACTGGAAATTCTGTTTATCTGTTTCTGTTTAATCCCTTTAAGGTTTGGAGACGAGCTGGAGTCTGGGTGCAGGACAACGGCATGAATGTGTCTGAAAATAACAGCAGACGTCTTATTCAACACTGAGGAGACAGTTTGTTGTGTCCTAGCCATAAAATTGTTTTACTTCACATAAAAACCTGTGTGTGTGTGTGTGTGTTCCTGTACTTGTTACATTGTGAGGACCATTTTGCTCTTTTAACCAACTAACTGAGGACATTTTAGGAAAGTGAGGACATTTTGGCTTGTCCTCACTGAAAAAAACTAAGAAAAAACTTTTGTGGGTCAAGATTTGGTTTTAGAGTTTAGGCTACAATTAGGTTGAGCTACATGTACCGTCTGTACTCGTGACTTCAACCCATCCAGACTGTAACAAGTTATCGTCCATTTATCATTATCAAGGTGAACTGCTCAATATATTGTAATATTGATTTAAGGCCATATCGCCCTGCGCATTCTTCGTAGTCAGCTCTCTAATTAATTCATATTCTCACAATATTCCCATTATCAGGCACGTACTGTATATATATATAAAATATATATGTATATTACACATTTTTATATATATTAATATAAAACTTTATTAAGTACACCTGTCCAACTGCTCGTTAACGCAAATTTCTAATCAGCCAATCACATGGCAGCAACTCAATGCATTTAGGCATGTAGACATGGTCAAGACGGTGTGCTGCAGTTCAAACCAGCATCAGAATGGGGAAGAAAGGTGATTTAAGTGACTTTTAACATGGCATGGTTGTTGGTACCAGATGGGCTGGTCTGAGTATTTCAGAAACTGCTGATCTACTGGGATTTTCACACACAACCATCTCTAGGGTTTACAGAGAATGGTTTAAAAAAGAGAAAATATACAGTGTGCAGCAGTTCCGTGGGCACAAATGCCTTGTTGATGCCATAGGTCAGAGGAGAATGGCCAGACTGATTCGAGCTGATAGAAGTATGCAGAAGAGCATCTCTGAATGCACAACACATCCAACCTGGAAGCAGATGGGCTCCAGCAGCAGAAGACCACACCGGGTGCCACTCCTGTCAGCTAAGAACAGCAAACTGAGGCTACAATTCACACAGACTCACCAACATTGGACAATAGAAGATGGAGAAATGTTGCCTTTTCTGATGAGTCTTGATTTCTGCTACGAAATTCGGACGGTAGGCTCAGAATTTGGTGTCAACAACATGAAAGCATGGATCCATCCTGCCTTGTATCAACGGTTCAGCTTGGTGGTGGTGGTGTAATGGTGTGGGAGAGATTTTCTTGGCGCACTTTGGGCCCCTTAGTGCCAATGTGGCGGTTTAACCACCACAGCCTACCTGAGTATTGTTGCTGACCATGTCCATCCCTTTATGACCACAGTGTTGCATCCTCTGATGGCTACTTCCAGCAGGATAACGCGCCATGTCATAAAGTGTAAATCATCTCAGACTGGTTTTCTGAACATGATAATGAGTTCACTGTACTCAAATGGCCTCCACAGTCACCAGATCTCAATCCAACAGAGCAGCTTTGGGATGTGGTGAACTGGGAGGTTCTCATCATGGATGTGCAGCCGACAAATCTGCAGCAACTGCATGATGCTGTCATGTCAATATGGAGCAAAATCTCTGAGGAATGTTTCCAGTACCTTGTTGAATCTATGCCACGAAGGATTAAGGCAGTTCTGAAGGCAAAATGGGTCCAACCCGGTACTAGCAAGGTGTACCTAATAAAGTGGCCGGTGAGTGTGTATATATATCTATCTGTATCTTTATATCTACATATATATACACATATATATAATACATCTATCTATCTATATATATATATATATATATATATATATATATACAATATATATACACATATTTGTGTGTATCAGGGATGCATAATATAATCGGCCGATATCAGTCCTAAAACTGAGTATTGAACATTGGCCACCTCACCGATATTTAACCGATCAGCCCACTGTTTCTAAAGTCTAGAAAAACAAAAAAAAATACTTCTTCCTCTTCTTCTTCAAAAACTTCTTTTTTACAGACAAATCATCTAAAGACTAGGGGTGGGAAAAATATTTGATACACTGAAATATCACAATATTTTCATATGCTGATATTAAATTGGCCTTTAAAATGCAGTATCGATCTATCTAACGAACGAAATCTTGCGATATTTCATCGTTCTGTTACAAAATCTCCTGCAAATTCACGAAATATCATGAGATTTTGTAAGTAAAATAGATCGATACCACGTTTTTAAATTTCGATATGGAATATGAAAATATTGCAATATTTCAGTGTATTGATATTTTTTCCCACCTCTATTTTTCAAAGTGTCAGAAATGGATAACAAAACTGCTATTTACAATGATTGCTTATTTTTTTCAGCTTTAATATCAGTATTGATATCGGTTATCGGCCACATGAATTTTAAAATATCGACATATCGGATACCAGCCAAAATTCCAATATCGTGCATCCCTAATAAAATATATATATATATATATATATATATATATATACACACATTAAAGTGCAATGTAAATCAACATCCAAACGTAGACCAGTTTGTTGGAAATACAGAGGCTTCAATGAGCAACTACTTCCAGACGCTTCCAGTGTCAAATTTGATGGTTTCCAGTAAAGCGTCGTGAGATTCTTACTTTGCTACGACAAGTGAAAATTTAGTAAAAACCTGCATATATTTCCCCTCCCAACTCTCAGGCAGGCAGTGTGCCACGGAAGATTAGATATGGTGAAGAGGAGCAAAGGGAAGTCACACACAAGTTGTATAATCTAAGTGTCAGTGTGATAAGAACGGAGGGGAGGGAGGCAGAGAGGGAGACGATGTGATTGGAAGAGGACAAAGGGGCGATGGAAGGGAGATTGATGACAGGCAGGAAAAGAAAGCATCAAGTGGAAAGTTAGGACTGGAAGGAGATAAGGATGAAGTGAGAGCAGAGAGGAGGGAATGTTGGAAAAGAAAGGCAAACGAGGCCGGAGGGAGAAAATACTGAGGAACTTGAGAAGCAACGGAGAAGACGGCGAGGGCCAGACACACATTTAATCTGCTTCCTCTCACAGCGCCGACCTGACGGTGTCCTTCATATTACCCTCAGACACACATTCACTGACGCAAGTCTGTCAGAAAACACACAAACACAGACGTAGTGCGACAAATCAGTGGGAAGACAGGCGCTTTATCACAGCTGCAATCTTTTGATGTGAACTGTGGGCCTTGTGGGTTTTACAAAGCTGTTTTTACATCTTTATCATGCCTTATCGAGTAAGGATTGATTGGGGAAAATTTGCATATTTTATCAGCTGAAAACCTTAAGATATATCCAGAGTGACAGGTTGCATCCACACTGGAAAATTCCAACAACAAAAGCCATAAAAAAAGCTTAATAAAACAGGAAAAGCAGATTCTGTGGTAGTGATTGACATATCTAGTTTAGAGTCTCACCTGGATCAATTAGTAACACCGTTTCTTCTGGTTAATTGTGCTTTTAATCACTTGATTTCAGTGAAAAAATAAAGCAAATGGGCTGGATCGGCACGAGGCTTCAAACCAAGCCTCCATTAACATCCTACAGTCAGGCATGTAGAGGAGGCAACGCTGTCTGGAGCCGCACTTTCATATTAGAGCTGTTTCTAATCAGAGAAGTAAAGTGAGCCTGCTGTTGAGGAAACATCTGACAGAATTTCCTATCAAGCCACATCAGGGTTTCGGCTGTGAGTGGCTGTCACGGCTTTTGATTTGCTATTTTGAGATGCTACACGTAGGACTTACTTGTTGCCGTATCGCTGGGAGGTAAGTGCTGATGACGCACAGTGATGCTGGGTAAAAGAAATAAGGTATGATTGCTAATGTCACTAATAATAAACTTGATGTCTGACTTGATGCCTACTTTTTGAGTATTTTTAGCAAGGAGGTGTGCTTTTTTTGATCTTGTAATCAATTACTGCAGTTTAAACCCAGCTACAAACTTTATTTGTGTTTGTTTATGTAATTAGTGTAACACAACCTCCACAGCCTCCAGCCACAGTGTTTGCAATCATTACATGCAGTCACCAGCTTCTTATTCAGTATGTCCGTTCATTTGGTTGTTAACACATAATATCGAATAATCAGCCACCTAATAATTTAGTCATGTAAACACGGTCATGACAACTTGGTGAAGTTCTGGTGGATCACGTTAACAGCTGATAAAACCACCCAAATGCAGAAATTAAGCTTTTCTCACCGAGATAAGGCCAAACTGAGATTTTTAGAATAACTCCTGTAATAACTTTGTTTCTTGACATCCAGTGATAAATTATTAGAAACTTCATAAATAAGGAGGATAAATGCTTTTTCGTGGATTTAGTTCATCACTGTGACAAGGCACCTGGATGCCAAAATCAGCTTCTCTCGCTGAGATATTGCCAAATTAAGATTTTAATATGTTATTAATAGGGGTGCACAATAAATAACAAGAAATTCCTAGAAGTCCAATAAGTCCGATATCATGACGACTTTCCCCGATAACATACTGTGTATTTTTAAAAACTTGTCAATGCATCATTTTCTGTTGGTTTTTTTTACTCCTAGATTTCACTTTTTCAGTTTGTAATCCCAATGCATGTATTTGCATCAATTCAAGGAGACTTAATTTTTGTGTCAGTACGCAATTTAAGTTGATGTGCATTTGAGATATCAAATAGGTTTTTTTGTTCATATATATCTTTTAGAAAATGTTTGAGAGACTTGCTACGAAAGAGGATTGGGGCCACTGAGAAAAAAAGTCACAATTCTGACTTTTTCCCAGAACATAAAAAAAAACAATTTTTTTGAAGGGAAATTTTTTTTTTTAATTTAAAAAAAAAAAAATAGGATTTTTTCCATAAATACATAAATAAAAATCTGGAGTTTTTTTTTTTCCAATTTCTGAGAAAAAAAAGTCAGAATTTTGACTTTTTTCTCAGAATTTGATTATTTTTTCCTCCAGTGGCATATTCCTATCCCGTAGCTTGCTTACAGTTTTTTACTGCAAAAAATTAGAGATGCACCAATCCGATACCTGGATTGGATATCGGCTCTGATATTGACAAATTAGCTGGATTGGATATCAAATGAATGTGGCCGATCCAGACATTTCTGTTTTTATTAATATCACAATAAATATAAACTTAGTTATTTGTTAAAAGATCAAATAAAATACATTTATATCTGTGTTAATTTGTTACCTTTCTTCACAAGCTTTTTGCCTTTACTCACATGGCACGGTATACAGTTCATTCATTGAAAAGTAGTATCGGATCTTGATCGGCCGATACACTCAGCCCAAGTATCAGTGTCGGATTGGATCAGAAAAAACTGTATCGGTGCATCTCACGAAAAAATTAAACATTTCTTCATTTAAAGAGTGAAAAGTCTTTTTGGTTTTGTTGGTAGTATTGATGTCAGGATTAGGCACGTACGTGTGTTATCGTTTATCAGTGATCAGTATCGGCCTTTAGGAGCTGAAATTTATCAGTTATCGGTACTTGTTTTTAAAAAGGTTATTGTGCATCCCTAGTTATTAGTAATAACTTAGTTTATGTAATAATTTAAAAAATCTATTTGTTCCTTTTACAGATTAATCTCTGCAATAATGAGTTAATTAATATGTTAATACTAGTAAGGTCGGTGAACGTGATAAAGTGGACGGTGAGTTTCTATCTACCTTGAATATTACAACAAATCCAAGTCAGGATGCCGTCAGCAGAGTGCAGCGACAGAACTCGGCAAACCTCTTCAATCAGCTTAAAACAAACTCTTAAATGTCCAAAATTAAACTTAAGATGGAAGCAATTCCACTGTACATGAAGATGTTCAGATATCTGGATAATCTTTCACATGATGACATCACAGTGATATCATGTACTTCATTTGCTACATAAATGAGATCAGCCATGAGCCTTTCACAGTTAACATATGGTCAAACTCCTTTCGCCTTCTTCTGACAGGATGTTTCTCTGTGACATCATTACAGTTAATTTAGTGTCAGGAAATAAACAGGAAAGAATAAACTGCTCACAATAAACTGCTCGACATCCCTCTCCATGCCCACGTTCGGCAGGTCTGGCATCATGTGGGCCACCACCTTGAAGCCGGCGTCCTTTGCCAGGTGAAAGGATTCACACACAGCTCGCACTGTGTGGCCTCTGGAGGAGACACATGCAGACAAACTCCACTCAGATTATACTGGACACGAACTGGTCAAAGTTTTACAACAACGTTTTTATTATTATTATTATTTGTTGGAATTCCAGCTGTTCAGCCTAATGATGATGCAATGGTAAATGCTGAGCTGCCCGAGGTTATAAAAAGGATTAAGTCTACCTGGCTGCACTAAAAAATAACGTACATTTCAGAATTATACAAAAAGCCTTTCCATGCAGCAAAATATGAGTCAACAATTAAGTTGATTAATCCTTGAAAAGTGGTGCTGGCACTTCCCACAGCTCTCCCAACTTTCTTCATCACTTACAGCCTCATTTATCTTGCAAAAAGAACTGGAAACATAAAGGTGTTGTAAAACTTTTGACCAGTATTGTAAAGATCTTCGTGTAAACACACTCCGGCCTGCAGTCATCACATTATAACTGCTACCTAACGAGCAGTACTGTGTAAAAGTATTGAGCCACCCTCAATATATTTATGTTATGACCAGAAAATGGGAAATACAGTCGTCCTCAAAATTATTCATATCCTCCATTTAAAGAAAAGGTTAAAATCACAATAGTAAATCAAATAACAAGAAACTAAAGAAACTAATAAATAATAATTTACAAAATTATAATAGAGTGAAATAAAATATTGCTTTTGAATTGTGGTTAAAAATAATAATTTAAAAAAAACAAACTAACAAAACTGTCATCATTTTCAGAAACCATACTGAGATACACCCCATTTTTTTAGCTAATAGCTGTGTGGGAATCACTGTTCCTGCAAAAATGTTGTTTTTTGACCAAGTTATCTTTGATATTTTTCTCAGATGCAAATAATGTGTCAAAAGATTGAATTTATAATTGGTTCTTTGTAGAGATGTCCATTAGTATCGGCCGATATCGGCATTAAAAAGTGATACCTGAAAAAGAACCGTACAGGTTTTTACTTTTTACATGTAATTAATTACACAACAAAACCTCATGGCTACTGGCACTAAAGGCGTAAGAAAATATACAGTCATTCTCAAAATTATCCATACCCTCCACTCAGAGAAGGAAAAAAAATCAGCTGTCAGTGAAACAAGCTCAAATTGACTAAAGTCATAATAAATGAAAAATTTATGAAAATCATGACATTGATTTTATGGTTTGAAAGAAATATTAAAAACAAACACGAAAAAATACAACAAGTAAACAAACATGATGGGGCTCCGAAGCTAAAATTTTGTTGAGCAACACTTTGAGACATTCACTGAAATCAGGTGTTTTATCTAACGTCCAATAAGATGTCTGCACCTGTTGACAGGTGTTTTGGTCCACTGTTCATGGGAAAGGTGCTCTAATGTGTCTGGGACAGTTTTGTTGTTTGTTTTTTAAAATTTATTATTATTTTGAATTTATTATTTTTAACCACAATTCAAAAGCAATACTTTATTTCACTAAATTATAATTCTGTAAATTTTTATTTATTATTATACTGAAATATTATATATATATATATATATATATATATATATATATGTATATATATATATTATACTGAAATATCACGATATTTTGTGTTGCATATTGATATTAAAATGTGCTGTATCAATATTTTTACTACTTAAATCTCACAAGATCTTGTTATCTCATTAGTCCAGCATGTGGAAAAGTCGCTGTTATTGTGGAAGAACTTCATATCCCAGCATTCCTTTCAGAGTCATGTGACTACTGTGCAGCTGCTGCTTTGAAGCTCCTTATAACATGTCTGGTTTCAAGTTGTTGGTTAAGTTGTCATAAACATAGTTAGCCACATGTTGGCTGGTTGTATAGTTCAGTATTGATTGATATTGGAAACTAGGAGTTGAACAATATCGGTATATCAGATATCGGTTTAAGCCCACACACCAAACATATCAAACATCTTTAGTTTGAAAATCCCTAGTTGTGCGTTGTAAGTTCATTCATTGAGTTTGGAGCCTTTTTATTCATTAGTTATTTATGAGTCAAGTAGCTTAAACAAAAAAAATGTATTTCTCCGAATCGGGTAGATACACTATGAAAGACCTTAGATACCCTGCAGGACTCTTGTTTAAGACCCCTGCAACAAAGTCCGACTCCTGGCTTGAAAGCTGAACATAAAGAAATGTCTCGTGGCTCAAAACCTTTGCAGAGACGTCCTGTAGTACCTGTTGGTGTCTCGGGCCACATCTTCATAAACACTCTGGACTCCGATCTCTAGCCGGGTGCAGCCATAGCCCAGCATGTCGCTGAGGTGGCGCTTCAGGCAGTAGTCCGGCCTGGTCTCTATAGTGATTCCCACACACTTGGTGTTACTGCGCTCCGAGTACCTGGAGGAAGAAACAATCTCAGTCACTTCAGCTCATGTCATTTCTGCATGTTGTTGCAATTTAATCATTTCTGAAACTCTTTTCCCCCCGTTTTGCTTTGATTTAATAATAGCTCCTTAATTTAACCATTTAGTCTCAATGAGACTACATACTTAAGGTTGTTGTGTCAATGGGAAATATTACTGGCATCATTTAGCAACATCAATTTAAATGCTGTATGTTTAAACGGCTCATTATCCAGGCAGTTAGCACGAACCTCGCATTAATGACAAACTAATGCAGTGAAGAGAAAGCTCCTGCCCACGCTCAAAAAAGTTAAATGAGAAATAATCAAGTTTTTTCTTTGAGTCAGATGAAAAGTTAGAAGTTAAGCAAGTCATTCAAGAGGGATGAATCCACACACACATATATAATATCATAAATCATGTCATATCATATCATGCATCATATAACATATATCCTTGATCAAACATGTTATTTACTCCCCAATTATTCATTCTTTATTGAGTGTTAAGCTAAATATTAGTATATCTGTGTTTCTAGTAAATTTAGCACAAAATTAAAGAAATCTGTGTTTGATCAACGATTTCTCCCCTTTAATAATACCGGTTGCTTTTTGTATTACATCAACAGAAAGCCTGATTAGTCACGTTTACAAAGAGGTGTAACTCTGAAGGCCAGGTCATGCTTCAGTGGAATGACGATCATTCCCACCAGCCGTCATCACCATTTGGAACGAGCCATTATCTCATAATGAACTATCATTGCTTCCTTTAAAAACACAACAAAACTTTTTCCCTCTGTGATTAATCAATCGTTTTTCATTTCTTTTCATTAAAAACCAGAATGAACACAGACAGGAGAACACTGGAAAATGTTGGAACATGTTCTTGGGGTGCTAATTGCATGTTAAGACGTGTTTTGTTTATTACACCGGAGCACGATCCTTACCTGGTTTGTAAAGGTGACTAGTCAGGCTTTCTAGTTATGCATAATACAACACCAATCGGTATTAAAGGCAAGGAGTAATGACTAAAACACTAATTGTCTTAGTTATTGTGCCAAGTTTACAAATAAAGAATCAAAGTAGCAACTATTATAAGCTTCAGAACAGAAAATAGAATATATTGTGTCACTACACAAAAAATGTGTAACAAAATTAAGGTGCTCTACCAAAACAGTGTACAAAAAATAAAAAATAAAGGACGAGAGTAAATAGTAATAAAAAAAATAATAAAAGACATATTGTTTTTAATATCCAGGAATCAACTAATTCTGCATTATGAAGGGTTTTTCAGCTTGTCATTTTGAGCTTGTGGCTCCCAAGATTTCATATCATATTTAAATGTTGATCGTTGAATTGATGAATGAACGTTGGTCGATGCTGCACCCCTAATATCTACAATGACCATTCTTTTTCTGTAGTTGTATTTTAATCAGAGGGAAAAGCATAAACTTGGGTAGTTTTCAGTCATGTATGCAAACTTAACTCTCTGCTTAGCTATGAGTTGAATAATCAGCATTTTACTACCTAATGAAGTTTACTAGCCTGCAGCATGATGAAAATAAAACAAAAAGCTGCTAGAAAAAGCATTCAGATGTAGAAAGTGATTATCAGTGATGCAGCATGTTCCTTTATCTTTTTTTCTTTCCATGTAATCTCAAGACAAATTCATTCCCAGCTTCATCAGGCCTGAATCTAACTCATGTATTTCTTCCAAAGTTATTAGAGTCACTGATCAGAATCGCAAAAACAACACAAGTGACCCAACTAAAACGTCATCTCCGTGCACAAGCCAGCTGTCATTTTCTCCACTCCAGCTGCTCCAATGACCATTAGCTCCCCTCATGCCAGCTCATATTCCCTCAGATTTTGTATCTGCTGGCAATAAATGTCCATCTTTTACAGTCGGTTGACTGATTTACTCTAATTACAAGAGTTTATGCTCCAGAGAGGATGATCAGATTGTGCGAGGTGAATCAATAAAAAGTCTATTATCTCAGGCGATTATCTCGAAGCATCTCGCTGCTGTGTTCAGATCAAGAGCAGGGCGCGCACGGTGAAAGGCTGGGACGTGAGCATCATACACACAAGCACAAACACTCCAAGATGACGTCTAGGTCAGCTTTCCAAGCTGAACGGCAGACCCCACAATTACTGTAACCACAGTATCTTAACAAAGCATGATGGGGGTCAATTAAGGCACACAGAGAAATGAATGTAGTCAAACATAGCTGCAACAAAGAAGGCAAACACACACTCATTCAAACAGGCTTATCAGGCTTCAGGAAAGAAAATGGCTCCTACTTTACACACCAGGCAGTGAGCTTTTCATTCCCCTGAAAAAAGCCATTATTGGGTCCAATCATCTCAACGAGGTAACTTTTAATAAAATGTGCTTTTCTACCTTGACATTAAATCTACTCTGAGTCATCTGGAAAACTGCAACTCATCCATACTGAGCAGACGTGCGGCTGATCTCATTCACAGCTGGCCTAACTCAGCAAGCCAGAAATCGATTGAAGTGAAGAGGACTTATGGAGAGCGGCTTCACTTATCTTCCCCTGCATTCTCAATGAGTTCATTCAACAGTTGATTCTGCGAGAGCGGGTCATCGAGTCCTGGCTTCCTCCGCTTGTTCCAGTCTCAGCTTTGAGGACTTGTGTGTATATTAGGAATTAATGAACCGAAAATTTCATATCACGGTATGAAATGTACCAATATAATCGGTCCTCTATATTGGCCTTAAAACTGAGTATCAGACATTGGCCACCCCACCGATATTTTACCGATATTTAACCAATCAGCCTGCTGCTTCTTCTTCTTCCAAAACTTCTTTTTTACAGACTTTAAAACTTCTACAGAAAGTTTCTTTTAGGATGTTCTGTATGAACAATTTATACACGGTCATTTCTGTAAATAACCAAATATTGGGGCTGGGAAAAAATGTCGATACACTGAAATATCATGATATTTTCATATGCAGATTTCATATTAATATTTAAAAACACGATATTGATCTATTTCACCTACGAAATCTCACGAGATTTAATCGTTTTCTTATGAAATCTCGTAAGATTTCACGAAAACCCGCGAGATTCCGTAACAGAACGACAAACTCGTGCGAGACTTTGTTAGTTAAATAGATCAATACTGCATTTTTAAATATTGCTATGATATCAGCATATGAAAATATCGTGATATTTCAGTCTATCAATATCTTTTCCCACCCCTACCAAATATCCCCTGTTTTTTGTTGGTTTTTTTCTCAGGGAAAAGAAAATTCAGGTGGTTCTAAGATACAACGCACATCTTAATCCTATTAGTTTTGTTTGAACAACTGTCATTAAGTTTGACTTGTTATACATAACACAAGTTGAGGTATTTTTTCTAATTTTGCATAAGGAATGAATATTACATAATTTATTTTTCAGCTTTAATATCAATATCGGTTGTGAGTTTTAGATTATCGGCAAATCGGATATCAGCCAAAATTCCAATATAGTGCATCCCTATATTGCGGTTATTGTGGCCAAAATGATCACGGTTACTTCAGAGCAGAAACAAACATGTTTACAGCCTGATTAAAAAAAATCATTTTAGGTTTAATAGGACAAGTTTACCTTCATGTCAACTATGAGGGGGTGAGAAACGCCCAACTGGCTTCACTTTTCCCTCTTTAGATGTGACTGGATACTGCGTCCATTTTTTTTTTACAGTCTGTAGTCTAGACGCCTACTTCTTCCTTTTTAAAGGGGGAAAAATCTCCAGAGAACTGTCCATGTGGGTGCCTTTGTTGCCTTCCACCATGTTTTCATATATTAAACATTGCAAACTGCTGCTTTTCCAGCCAATGAGCAGCATGACTGTGAGTTTTTCAAAGTACACAATAAATTCAAGGCAGGAAAAATGGGACAAAATAAAACCTGAAATTCTTCATCATTTGGTTTCTTATGAGAAGAAAATTGCATTTCTATACCAGCCCAGATTTTCTGGGGTTTTAATAACATCATTATATATATAAAAGACCAATATGTTCGGGTTGTAAGAGGCTCATAGATAAAACCAAACCATTGGTTCATTTCCTTTTTAAAAGATGTTCTGAAATATGTAAACAAAATAGGAGGAAATATTAAATATATTAAAAGTTCTTGCAGAAATATCCAGAAAGGCTTTTTTTTACGGTGAGGAACAACTCAGTAAATCAAAGAGGCGGAAACGGTGCGTGGTGGTCTGGCTCCCTCTGGTGAACAAAACCGCTTCATATTCTCATGTTTCCAAACACACAGATGTGTTGTACAGAAAAACAAGTTAAACATTATAGATGAAGCCAAACTTTAAAGGAGACTCCCTGAAAGAAAATAAGAACATTTAGGTTTTTAGGAAAACAGGTGCTCATTTCAATTGTCTCTGCCTTAAATGCTTTTATTTTCCACGTCTTCAAGCATTTAACAGACAATTCCCTTCAGAGGCTCAGTTAAACTCCAAAAAACTGCAGTCAGTTCGCAGAGTTTGGTTACATAAAGTGTAAAACTGTTCTGTAGTCTCATTAATCTATTCTTTTTGGATGCTGCATCAGAGAGATATGAGACAACACGATGTTTTCTGAAGCAAGACCCTGTAACGGTTCAGGGGTTCATCAGTGCACATGATATGAGGACCTTGCACATCTGTGAAGGCGCCACTAACGCTGAATTGGAACATCTGCTGCCATTTATATAATGTAAAGCTTTATCTATTCGGCCAATAAGACATTCTTAAAATATATTCTGCTTCTTCCCAGTTGCATGCCAGTAAAAGGGTCTTTCTGCTAAATGGGCCCATCTGCAGGGCATATCTGCCACCCAGTGACGGGGGTCTGGGGTTGGGTTGATGGCATCAAATTAAATTGAAGAAAAAATATTTTACTTTTGGTTTTAACATTTATTATTTTGCCTTTGTACTATTTTCTTACTTTCTGTAGTGTTTTAATGATTTACATATTACAGATTCTGTTTAATTAGAATGTCAGTCAGGGTTTATGAGTGATTTCAGGAGGAAATGTACATCTAGAATGGTCAGATAAAACCTACATTATTTAAAGATTAGCCAACAAACTAGCAAACAATACTTCGAAACTAGAGGGGGAAAAATGGCTGACAATTTACTGAGGTTTGATACTGGTTTTGGAGACACTGGACTGTTGCTAACAGACAACAAGTGTAAGATTTAGTTATATTAGGAAAATGTATTTGATAAGTTTTGGTATAATTTATAGAGAGCAGATTAGACAGCAGATGCAACAAAGAAATAATAGATTAAAAAAAATGAAAATTATGACATTGATTTTGAATTGTGGCTTAAAAGAAATATAAAAAACAAACACACAAAACAAGTAAACAAGCATGATGGGGCTCCAAAGCTAAAATTTTTATTGAGCAACTCTTTATGGTAATCACTGCAATCAGGTGTTTTCTATGATTTTCAAAAAGACTTCTACACCTGTTGACAGGTCCGCTGTTCATGGGAAAGGTGCTCTAATGTGTCTGGGACAGTTTTGTTTGTTCGTTTTTTGCTTTTTTTTTAACTATCATTTCCAACCACAATTCAAAAGCAGTGTTTTGTTTCACTAAATTACAATTTTGCAATTTTTATTTATTAGTTTCTTGTTATTTTGAATTACTATTGTGTTATTAGAAAAAACTTCTGCACAATTCAAAAGCAATATTTTATTACACTAAATTATAATTCTGTAAATTGTTATGCATTATTAGTTTCTTTAATTATTTAAATAATAGAAAACCTAAAAAAGCAATAATAGATCAAATTTTTTTTTACAAAACTATTATTTAGAGAAATAAAATATTGCTTTTGAATTCTAATCAAAAAGAATAATTTGGGGGAAAAAATGAAAAAAAAAAAAAAAAAAAAGAAATATAAAAAACTGTCCCAGACATATGAGAGCACCTTGCTCATGAACAGTGGATCAACATACATGTCAACAGAGGCAGAAGTCTGATCGCCCCAAAGAGTTGCTCAACAAAATTTTACTTCAAGAGTCCCCTCATGCTTGTTTAGTTTTTTGTTTTTATTTTTGTGTAGTGTCAACACTTTCATAACATTTTTCTTGTATTATTTCTTTGTTCCATTTCAACTTATTTCACTGACCGCTGATTTTTTTCCCTTCTTTATTAGGAGTGTAAGAATAATTTTGAGGACCACTGCATCTATCCATCTATCTAAAACTGTGAAACAGAGATGGATTAGGTAGCTCTTTTTTCAGAATAAGTGTGTTTTTATCTTGATGTGTCATATTCATCCAGATGTGAGTGTGTTACTGCAAACAGAGAAGCCCTTTCACATGAGTCCAGTACCTGACGGCCTCGGCTACATTATTGGAGGTGTGTCCTGACAAGGCGTCATGGAGGTTCCTGATGAAGTAGTCCCTGTACTCCTCAGGCAGAGCCATGAAGGTCCCCCCCATCACGATGAACTCCACCTTGTCGACACTGTGGCCCAGCTGCTTCAGCTGCACATCACACACAAGGTTTCAAACCATTTCACACTGACACAATTAACAGTTTGTAATGAGGATTAAAGATGGAATAAAGTATCAAGCAGTCTAATAAAGATAATGGATGTAAAACATGTTGGAATAATAGTTCAAACAGCCAATCCCTTCACTCCATTAGAGGGATGAAAACTGTGGCAAATTAAGATAAACTGCTTCAATAAATGATTTTGCTGTGCTGCATTAGATTAATGTGACCATAAATTTAAACAATTAGAATAATTAGGGTTAGGTCTAAGCCGTGAAACACTTTGCAGCATCCATCATATATCATCCGTGCTCGTGATGATGCATGTAAGTAAAGGCTGGGACTGCAGGTTTATAGAAGCAGCTGTTTTGTCACCATGCAATTCAAAGCAAACCCTCTGCAATTTTCGAGGGTCATCAAAGGAGATAAAATAACTGCTGCATCTGGAAGTGTGAAGCATTTCACTGACCTGCTCCACTCTGTGTCTGGTCTGAAGGTAGGGGTCATAACGGGCTCGGATTGCTCTCATGGACGTTGGCTATCAAAAGAACAACAACAAAAAAGTTGAATTATTTAATAAGTTACATAATTCAACATTAATAACATTAATAACCATGTTAGTTGATATGTTAGTAAGCCCTTAATAACAGCTTAATTGTAAATGATATATCAGTTATTACAAAGTAAATCATATGCCAGTTTAAAAATGCAGCCATTGATGTTAAGACGTTGAATATTTTAATACAGTAGTAATTTTCAACAATAGTATTATAATATTTAATGGGTGGCCCGTGGGGCCCACTTTGGACCTGAATTATATAGTCAGCTGGATGTGAAAATGTTTTACAGTTCTTGGCTAAAATCATCAGTAGTACTCGCCACAGCGATCGGGCAATGTTTCTTCTGAAATGTAGTGAAGGACAAACAAACTAAATGTTGAAAGCTAAAAGACTGATTTCAAGGACCTGGAAGGATCCAGATCAAATGAAAAACTAAATATAATACTAAGTGTGGTCAAACATCGGACTGGTGCTGCAGTTTCAGTGGAGGAGACTGCAACTAACTGAATTTCCTAACAAGGATCAATGTGGGAAATTGTTTGATGCGCTTGATAATTATCGGGCTGATAACAGGAAAATATTGTGTTATTCCAATGAGTCTGATATCATGACAACTTGCCCTGATTACATATAAACTGGGGGGACCAAATGATTTTTTTTTTTTTTTTTTTTTTGGGGGGGAGAAAGTGCACCATTCCTAGCAGCACTGCAAAGCCAGGTTGATGCGTGGAGTGAAGGGAGCGAGCTCCTCATTCAAACTCCCATTCCTAAAAATCCATTTAATATGTAGTCCTCGGATGGAGGACGTATCAGATATTAAACTGATAAGAACAGATACTACACTTGATCTTAGCCAAAAGGCCGAGAAGCGATCGGACCAAATGATTTTAATTCACAAGGTTATTTTTGTGTAATTTTAGCTTGAACCCCGAAAGAAAACTTTTTCTTTCTTTCTTTCTTTCTTTCTTTTTTAAGGTCGGAGATGCAGAAGTTGAAAATCCCACTTCTAAGCTTTTCTCACTGAGATATTGCGATTGGGGAAAGAAAGCTGCTGCTTCACAGGGGAGACCAAAGCTGCTTCCAAAACACATTTCTCTTCCAATTTTAGACACGAGTTACCCCATACAGTTGGAATTTTTTATTTGGTATGATTAGGTATGTGTCATTGGTTATCAGTTATTGGTATCGGTCTTTAGGAGCTGTAATTCATCGGTTATCTGTATCAGTAAAGTTATTGTGCATCCCCAGAAATTAATCATAATGTACATTATTTATAAAATTCACAACTTTTCCAGGATTATGGTAATGTGAACAGTCCATATGTGATTTATTTTTGGCTTTATATGTGCTTACAGTCATCCTCAAATTTATTTATACCCTCCAATTAAAGAAATGGCTAAATTCACAATAGTAATTCAAATAACAAGAAACTAAAGAAACTAATAATACATGAAAATTCACAAAATTATAATTTAACAAAATAAATTATTGCTTTTGAATTGTGGTTGGAAATAATAATAAGAAAAAACAAATAAAACTGTCCAAGACACATTATAGAGCACCTTTCCCATCAACATCGGACCAAAATACCTGTCAACAGGTGTAGAAGTCTTTAACATTAGTGAAAACACCTGAGGACAGTGATTGTCTCAAAGTGTTGCTCAACAAAATTTTATCTTTGGAGTCCCATCATGCTTTTTTTCGTGTTTTATTTTTTGTGTGTTTGTTTGTAATATTTCTTCAATATTTCATTCAAAATCAATGTCATGATTTTTATAGAATTTTTATTTATTATTGCTTTAGTCAATTTCAACTTATCTGCTCAAAGCTGATTTTTTTTTCTTTCTTTAATTGGAGGGTATGAATAATAAATTCTAAAGTTGGGTTAACTCAGAAAAAAACACCAGAATTAATTACTTTTAAACCAGTTTTATATTTATTTGGAAATCAAGAATTAAAAATTGCTGCTTTGCTTTGATTTCTAGATGAAAATAAGTGAAATAATTTACCTCATAGCCAGTGTAAGACTGTGTGGAGTACTCAAAGTCAGAGTCTGGTCCACCTGGACAGTATCTGTGGGCATAAATATGGGTTAATAAACACAAACTACATATAACATGAGATGATTGAAAAGAAAACAAGCATTACTTGAAGAAAGTGTGACTTTTCTCATAAGCCCAGTTATATCAACCTCATGACCGTTTTATTCACTGATATGCACCTTTGTAAGAACATTTATATAATTATATTATGTTTACATCAACAGACCTTAACTAAATCAAACAATAATCTAGCAATAAAAATATAAAAAGAAAAAACAGAGCCCCACTTACACACAGATGTTTCCTGTAAAGCTGATGTGAGGACATCGATGAGGTTTGCACATCACTGCCACAACTGCGATCTGTGACAGACAGAAGTGCTCAAAACCTTCATTATTCATTTTTTTACATTTAGTTTTATTAATCAATTAAAACGCTGATTTTTTTTTTCCTTTTACTGTGAAACTACAGATAAAGCTGAAGTAGGGCAATTCACCACTCTTATACTTTTTAGTAGTTTTCAGGAAACAAAAGAAAAGATTTTTGGGAGGATGTGAAGATAAAATGGTCCAGATTTCTTCCCAGTTGCTGCTCATACACGTTCTTCTGGAGACGTGCTCTCATAGCGGTAAACACAAGGACAGACAGGTGAGTCGACCCCAAGTTTCCAAGCAGGAAATCCAACTTCAAGGGGCTTTTGAGTTGCATTTCCAGCTGGGAATTCGTAAAATCCGAGTTCAAATCGAACACACCATTTGCGTTGGCTTCTTCTTAAAGACAGAGTCCGGAGTTTCCCCCTGAAAATAAACACTAGACTTGTGCAAGTGACATCCGTCTCAAACCGCCTTTGAGCCTCTACTCTCGTGCAGTGGTGCGTTTTCAATCTTTTGAATGCTTTGTTTGATAATGCTGCACACATCTGAATGATGTACCCACAACAGTAATGACTCAGTGGAAAGCAAAACACTTGCCCACTCCCATACAAGCAGTAAATGTCCCAAAAAAATATCTACAGTACAGTACCACGTTTGCGCTCCACCTTACTAGCTGATCATCAGGATATTTTAATAGAAAACTTAGTAAAAAAAAATTGTTTGAATAAAATAAAGTAAATAGTAAAAAATCAATCTCCACACAAAGACTGAAGCAAGTGCTGTGGACAACTGGGCTCCCTCTAAACATTTTAGGACACTGGCGTAAGCGTGAAAATGGTTAAGAATAAAATGATGGAAGAGGTTAGATCCCAGCTCCTTCTGGACATTACAGAGAAATTAAGAAAAAGCTTGGGAAAGTTTAGAGAACACCACTTCAAAACAGAATGACAGAGAAATATGAGCACTTCTCACCCCACTAGCCGTGCGGATAGGTTTGGCTTTGAGTTTGGGCACCAGAACACGACGATACTGCGGTGGAACAGCTGCGATTATATCCACCAATCGAGGCTGGGCTTCAAGTCCATATTTAGCTGAGGTTTTAGTCTTTACCCTGTTAAAACAAACAAAAACAGGTTAAACTGAGTATGATTAGCAATGAGAAAAATATAAATACATTTTTTAAAAAGCAACAGAACAAGTCTACAGTACAACATGTGAGAAGATTGTGGATTTTTAAACATTTAATTTTGGGAAATCAAAGGTTTGTCTGAGATTAATTACATAAATTAATATTTTATTTACACAGTGCTTTACATAATAAAAAGAAAATATGCATATTAAAATAAAACAGGGTCTTCAGACACCAAAGCAACTTCAAAACAGTCTAGTTCAGGGGTGCCAAGTCCAACCCTTGGGCACCCCTGGTCTAGTTAAATCCCATTATTGTGGTGACTAATCAAAATGTCACCAATTGGTGCAATTCTGTATTATATATGACTATGAATGAAAATTAAAACAAGAACCACTAGACTGAAAATGGCTTTTGTCACAATGTTGAATAGCACAAATGTATTTGTATAGCCCTAAAACCAAATGGTGCTCAAAGTTCTTCACGATTAAGCCATATATGCACAAAGACACAAAATAATTTAAACAATGCATAAGAAAACAACTGGAAAATGCCACGGTACTGCAGGGTATTAGCAAAAAAAAAGAAAGCATATAAAAATAAATCAAGCATATAAATTAACATAATAAATAATAAAAACTGTACCTAAAACAGTTTTTTTTTTCTTTTTACTAAAGAAACACTATACTAAAGCATCCAATAATTTACTCCAAACAACATCATTCAGTATATTTAAGCCATAAAAATATACTAAACGATGTTGTTTCCAGTAAATTATGGACGCTACCCACTCAGGACACTTGGATTACATTGGACGAGCAGTATGGAGGGATTTTGACAAGTTTTTGTGGACTTTTATGGACCTTTTTGTTTCAAGCACCGGTGAACTCCATTTTATGAAAGGATAACGAAAACCTCTACTATCTCCGGCTGCATTTGAGATATTAAAAAAGTGCTCCAGAGTCTTGCTCAGCATGATGGTGAGTACAAAATGAAGTCACGTCATCTGTGGGTGTACTATTCCTTTAAATGCTAATCTCAAAAATTGGGTTTTCAGCTGAGATCAGTGGTGATGCTCCACAGTCTAGAAGCAGCAATCGCAAAAGAACGATCACCCACTGCTTGCATCCCAACCTGGGGTCCTCAAGCAAAAGTGGACCTGAAGAACGCAGGGCCGTGCCATGACCACGGATAGTTAAAATCTCTGACAAGATAGAGGGCATCTGGCCATGAACTGCATTAAAAACACACAACTGAAGTTTAAAACGGAATCTAAACCAACATGTGTTCATATCAAGATGTGCTTGATAAAAAAAAAAGTTTTTATAACATTGTTTGCATTTTTCATCTGTTTTACATTTGTACAGCTTGTGTTTTAAACTTTCCTTCAGTGTAACAGAGGCCTTTCATCCTGATATTTTTTTCCCACATTTTTTTTTTTTATCATTACTAGTTTCTTGTTATTTGAATTACTATTGTGACTTTAGCCTTTTCTTTAATTGGAAGGTATGCATAATCCTGAGGACAACTGTACATATCCTGAAATACTTATGAATGTTTATTCGTTCATTCATTTTCTGTATCTTTTGTCCAATTTCATTTCATGTAAATATAATGATAAATGAACCTGATTCTTGTGTACATAGTAGTAATCATAGTACCATTAGTAAAATAGCCACATACTGCAAACAATGCAGTCTGAACTCATGTTATTACAAAACATTTAGGTTGTTTTAGGTTTGTGGTAATGTTTCTGAATAAACCATGGTCTCTGCATGTGGATATGTGTCTAGTGGAGTGGCTGAGTTTTGTACCACTGGGGAAATACTGTGTGAAACATCAGATTGTATTTATCTGCTCAGGTCTCTTTGATTAAGATCCTTTCCTGAGGTTTTATGTTTCTACAAACCATCAGAGAAGACGTCTTACTTGTTGAGATTGATGTCTTTTCCCTCTTCATGAGCCTCTACCAGCTGCTTAATGACATCGGCGATGGTCATCATCATCAGCTCAGCTCGACTAACATCACCTGTCAATGAGAAATTACATTGCAATAATCTGACAAATAAAAAGAGATGAAACAAAAATGATTATACGTACGTTTTACATACACAGGTGCTATAAATACAATTAAAACAACTATTTTATGAGATATTGAAGACTTTATGATTGCATAGAATTGGAAGAAGTTATTTAACTTCTCTGCCGTTTTATAACTATCAATTTATGAGACGAAAGTATGCTAGCATTTAGCATTAGCAACAAGCTTCCGCCACTTTAAAAAAGCCATTTCCGACATTTCAACCAATTTGTCACACACTCACTCTTTTTCTTTGGCTTCCCCATCTCTTTCTTTAACCACACATTCAAATTCCACACAAACGGATGTTTGTTAAAGGGTATACATTGGTGTTGGTACTCAAGCACACCGGGGTAAATAGTAAACAACTCCACGTTACGAACAAGTACGACATGTGCCGTATGGTAAGCGCAACTGGCGTAAAATGACGTACACGCACCTTTACCCTCTATGAAACAAGAATATACTTTCGTGTTTTCCTAATTTCTTTAGTTAACAGTGCCCCAATTATAGCAGTTATGTTCTGGTGGTACAACGAGATCCGTCTGGGGGTATTTCTTGAAAAATTGTGGTATGGTTTAAATAAACGCCCAGGGAAAAGCACAGACTTGCAGTGCGTAATGATCCACGCAGCGGCGCTGAATCCCCTCCTAAACCAGGTTCCTGCAGCGTGTGTGCGGGGCAGCTGAAGGCTCACTCACTAAATCTCACAGCAAATCCCTTTAGCTGCGAGTTGACATGGCTTGACTGATCTCTGTGGGAAGTTTCAGGAAATGCAACAGGTGGAAAAGCGCAGGGAATCAACCGCAAACTCTTGCAAGTGTTTTGCGGACTTTCGAGACGAGCACCAGGAGTTTCCACGGCGGTCTCTGCAGGGGGGCTGTTTCAGTTGTCAGCGGTCACTGTGAACATATTTGACCCTATGTGTTGGTGTGTGTTTGCTGCTGTTACCCAGCCCTGGCTTAGCGTCCACTGCTAGCTGCTGCGTGGGACTACTTGAAGGTGCCTGTGGGAGTCGGACAGGGAAACAACTGCGTACTTTCACACGGTTTGTTCACTTCTCAACATTATACTCTCTATTTTACTGTATTAAAACTCGTAATAGAAGTATTCATAAATTATTTGGACTGTAGAATTAATAAACATTGTAATAAAAAGTAAAAAACTGCTGAGACAGCGCAATTAAAACATGTCCTCGAGTATAATTCGGGGTAATATAAAGGTTTTCAGTGTAAAATGTTGTTTTCTTTAAGTACTTGCATAGTATAACTGGTTTTACAGGTGTTCATTCATTGAACTGCCGCAGGTCAGGTGCCACCATGGATGACAACAACCTCAGTGACTCTAATGTAAAGGTCGCTGTCCGCGTGCGACCTATGAACAGGAGAGGTGGGTGTATGCGACACCATAAGCCACACACACTTTTATTTATTTTATTTTATTTTATTGATAGTGTTGTGCATTACCCCCATAATGGTTTAAACCAGTGGTTTCCAAACTGAGATCGACTGATACAGACTTTTTCCAGGCCCATGCCAATATTTTCTCATCAGCCTCAGCCGATACGACCTGCCGATATTTGGGGATGATACTGCATTTGACCCCAAAATTAATATATTGAAGGACACAATGAAAACAAAATTTGAAAACTCTTTAAAAAAAAAAAAAAAAAAGAAACAAAGTACTTTAGTTTCAGTTGAGATTTATTCAGTCACATATGCAAACAATAAATTCTGTATACTCAATACAGAACAACATATATGGAGACTGAAAAGGCACAGGTTTAAGAATAATGCTTATATCTATGCCTGTCATAATTAACATTAAGCTACCCATGATCATGTACATTTTTACAAAAAAAAAGAACAAATCAGAAATCAATACATGTTATTAATCAAGTCAGCTAAAGTAAAATTAATGACACAAAATCATAAATAACACAATTCCATTGCAAATTATTAACTCTTATAGCCCTCAAAAATGAAAAAATGAATTAGAAAAAAAAAACTTTGTAAATTGACTGAAAGTAGCTTTGACTTAGCTCTATACATTATGAGTAGTACTTTGTAGTAGACCAGATCCTTGAGCTTCATACCATGTGATTTTAAATGACTATATAATTTTTTTTTTTTTTAAAAAGCAACAACGCACTTGTAACAATACCGAAAATAACCAATAAACATGTAATAAATATAAAAACCTGCAGCCTGTGTAAATGCCTATCTTTGAATTATGCCAAGGGGTATCGGCCAACACACCCAACGTATCTGCCAATGCCGATACCAGCAAAAAACACAAATATCGGCTGGCCTATGTATCGGCCTATCCTTAGTCAGGAGCCCCATTGGGGTCACAGAATGATTTCAGATCATTGTAAACAATATATATATATATATCATACAGTAATTAGGGCTGGGACGATATGCTTTTCTCCTGAGATTATTCTTAACGATTTTTTGGGTGTTGATTTGATTTAAATTGCGATTCTTCGATTTGGCCAATTTCTGTGATTTATAGTTTGCGCACAGAGATTCCTTCTAAATCTCTGAATCTTTTGTTGATGGTCTACACTAGATAGTGGTATCTTCAAAGTCATATTTCTCAGTAGAGCAACATTTTTCTGAAATTGTTCCACAATTTTTAGAAGCAGTTGCCTCAGACTGGTGAAACTCTGCCTATCTTTAGACCTGAATGCTCGTTTTATACCCTGTCATGTTCTAGATCTGTTACCAATTAACTTACTAGCTGTCAAATGCTCCCCTGGCTGTATTTTATTTATGCCCATAGCTTTTACAAGTTTTTGTTGCCCCTGTTCTAACTTTTTACAGATGTGTTGCTTCCATCAGATTCAAAATGATGTCTCAGTTTCAACATCTGATATGTTGTTTATGTTCTGTTGGAAATATAATACGGACTTCTGAGATTTGCAAGTCATTGTACCCTGTTTTTGTTGAGCTTTTATGGAACTGGGGTTGTATTTCAGAAGTATATTCTGCACATATGTGCCCTAAATTATACAATGACAGGAAGTTTGAGTTCAGTCTCCGCCTATTAACATCTTGTCATGCAGGTAGGAATGAGGAAGAGAGGGGTGTGACTTGTATTTTCCTCACTGTCTGCTCAGGGAGTAGTAAACTGGTTGTAATGTTTGCACAGGCAAGTCCTGGATGAATCATCATCGATAAAACTATTTCCTGCATCTCCATGTTGGCCGGTTTGCGTTTTGATCATGAGGAGCTGGCACACAAAGCAAGTGCCACCTGTTATTCTGCACTGAGCTGTTAGTGACGACAAAAGTTATCATGACCTGCACACACACCAGTGCTTTTGAATTATTCCCACAGCATAGTTTCATGTTTTAATAAATTTTAATGCATACTTTTCCGCTATTATCTTTGCTTTTCTTACAAATTTGGCACTTTTTAAAAAAGGAAATGACAGATAAGATTTATAGCCAAGAGACTATGGAGTACCAAAGCTGACAAAATAAAGAAAAAATGAAAAATAGGAAAATTTCAACAAAAAAAAAAGAAAAAAAAATAAATATGCCAATTTGTTACACAAAAAATTTTTTAATTAAAAAAAAAAAGATTTTACCTTTAACAGACATATCAAATGTGAATATGTCTGAAATGTGTGTATTTTTATTATTTTCAAGGTTTTTAATTTAACTTTGTGTTAATACGCTTATTTATTTATTTTCTATGTAATTTTTAGTTTCAGTGAATTTATATGATCATTTTTTAATTTCCTGATGAAAATTGAGGAAATGAATATTACTGTGAATTTTAAAAAATGTCAATAAATTAATAAAGAAAGAAAGTTCAAGATGAGAAATAAATAAAGAAATAAATTATTTGTGGGGAAAACGCTGTAAAAATTAAAAAATAAGGTCATAAAAATGTGGAACAAAAGAAATTTAAAAAGAGTGTCATAAATTAATTGATAAACTACAAATTTACACAGAAAAATAGATAAGCGTATTAACAAAAATTTAAATGAGAGTAGAAATGTACGTTTATGTCACATTTAATAGGCTTTTTAATGTAAAAAAAAATTTTAAAATTTTCGTGTAACTATTTGGCATGTTTATTTTTTGGGCCATTTTCATATTTTTCTATTTATTTTTGACATTTGGCATTTTTTAAGTTATCAGTTTCAGTTCTCCATAGACTCTTGGCAATAAATCTTATGTGTTATTTCTGTTATAACTGTTATATTATCTGGTATATAAGAGGCATGGTAACAACAAAGAAATAATCCACCAAACACTAATTTCCAGACTTCTTTTTCTTTTTTTTTTCCCCAAAGTTTAGACGTATCATTAAAAGTGTCAATACTCTCCTCCTTAATCCAGAGAAAGACCTAAAAACAAAATCTGTGGTGGAGATGGAGGGCAACCAGACCGTTCTGCATCCAGCCATCACTAATGTGAGCAAAGGAGATCCCCGGTAAGCTGCAAAACGTTCTGCACACTCATTTTTGGTGCATTTAAGTCATTATTTTTCTTTTATCCTTTGAGTGTAGCAAATTTTAATCTCCTCTTAGATTTTGAGTGGAGAAACATAGCTTAGGAGATTTTTGCAGAGGCGTCAGCTTGAGTCATATGATGCAGGAAGTCTTAAAGTTTATGACAGTTAAAAAGAATAAAAAGCTTTGTAACCCACTTGTCATTATTTGTTTAAGACACAAAACCTAAATGTTAGGATTTGTGTCTGGTTGGAGGACTTAACCAGTTTGGTCCTGTCACAGTTATCACATAACTGCGAACTTGAGAATATTTGAGACGACTGCAATACTTTTGCATCGTTGCTTGTTGTACATCTGACCAAAATCTGACTTTTAAAATGTTAGTAAAGGGAGGGGTGCACGATAAATATCAGGAAATATATAACAGGAAATAATTACGTCATTCTGATAAGTCCGATATCATGACGATAACATATATGTTATTTTTGTCCCACATTATGAGACAGGAATTATTGTTGCACTCTACTATTATATCTATGCTTATTACTATATAATCTATTATTATTATATCCATGCACTCTATTTACAGAGACAACTCTAACCTGTCAGTGCATTATTATTTTTTAAAATGAACTTTTTCAGATTGTGTTATCGTACAATAAATGTTTAAATCTATCTGTCAGTGCATCATTTTCTATGTTTTTTTTTAACTTCTCAATTGTACTTTTTCAGTTTGTAATCCTGATGCATGTATTTGCCTCAGTTCAAGGAGCCTTTATTCATGCCAGTAAGCAATGCACTTTATTTAAGTTGATGTCCATTTGAGATATCAAATAGTTTTGTTTGATATCTTTTAGAAAATGTTTGAGAGGCTTGCTGACTTTACCATTCCAGTAAGATGTAGAATAATCATGGTATTGATCTATTTTACTAACGAAATCTTGCGAGAATTGAGTAGATATCCCAAAAGCTCGCGGGATTTTGTGGGTAAAATAGATCGATACTGCGTTTTTAAATATCAATTTGATATCCGCATATGAAAATATTGTGATATTTCAGTGTATTGACATTTTTTTCCACCCCTATTTTTCAAAGTGTGTGAAACGGATAGCAAAACTGGTATTTGCAATGACTGCTTGTTTTTATTCAGCTTTCATATCGGCATCGGTTATCGGCCACATGAGTTTTAAAATATCAGCATATCGGATATCGGCCATAATTCCAATATTGTGCATCCCTATTTTTTTTTTCTTCTTATGAACGGTGTGTATTGTCTGTTTATATCACATCTACTGCACAACAAAACTCACGGAAACATTTGTCAGTGTCAACGTACTCCAATAGTTTGTCTCAGGCTGCTCTGGAACGTGGTCATCACTGTTTGTCATCTGCAGACTGATTAATGGCGATTTTTGCGGCGCTTTGAGATGCAGTCACATGTTTTATTAGACCGAGGTACTAACAGCTGTCCAAATGTGAACGTTGATGTCAGGCGTGAACGCTTTCACAGAATCTCAGGGGACAATTGCAGGTCTGGACCCAGAGAAGCTCAACTTATTGTTCAGAACTGGATCAAAAGCGAACGTGTTGTCTCTGGAGCTCAGTTTAATTTCTTTATGGATTTATGAATGCGCTATATTCAATATATGCAACATTGATGGTATTTGCATCAGTGAAAGTCGTCGCAGAGCCTCCAGCCTTCCATTGTTTTAGTAAATGTATCATAAACTTTAGGAACTAGCAGAATAAACAGATGCCAGAAGAGCGCTATCATCCTTTAGTTTGTTCCTAAATCCAGCAAAAAACAATTTATCTCTTCTTTTAAAACTTTCATCATCCAGTTTTACTGTCTGGTCGTCCTCAACTTTACTCCTGTGACAGCTTTAAATCTGATTTTCAGTCGTCTGCTTCCTAAAGTATGAAAATGAGCTTAAAGCAAGAAGTAGTAGGTCCTGATGTCCACTACAAAATACAGCAAATAAGAGTTCAAATCAGTCTAGAATGATAAAATCTTAACAGTATAGACTCTTTTTTTTGTTTTAAAAAGTATAAGAAAATATTAATATTAATATAAGAAAAATATCTATGATCAGAGGAGCATAACATTTTAAACAAATACATCTTTTTTTGCCATAAACTGTGAATAATGCAATACCAGTTGTAGTGAAATGTAAGTTTTGGGCTCTGAATGAAAGATTAAATGGGGAAATTCCTGAGTTTAATGACCTGGAAATGTCTAAGTCGCAGCCATGATAAGATCTGCTTGAATTCTCTAAATTCTAGGGAAACAAGCTTCAGTGCTTTCTTTGTTGTTTCAGTTAGCCAAGGAAAAACCAGACCGCTCTTTATGGAAGGAAAATAAAGGTTATTCAAACTCAATATATGTGATTAACCTTGATCATAAATATTTTGTTCATTATACTAATGTGATCTTTATATCAGCTTTGTGTCACCACATGATAAGATTACATCCAATCTTTTTTCCTGAATCTTTACAACTAAGTCCAATATGTTGTCTAAATAAAGTCAAGAAAAGGAGCAAGACAACTAAAAAAAAAAACAAAAAACAAACTAATAAAAATCCCTAAAGGAAAGTTTTAATACAATCATAAATTATAATGGAAATTATGTTATTATATGATAAAATTATAGAAAATAAATTATTTTTAAAGATTACAAATATAAATAGTAAGTTATAAATTAAGATAAATTATATAAAATTATTATTTATGTTTGTACAAATTATTGAATAAATGTAAAAAAAACAGATAATCAAATCACATCAAACTTTATAAAGCACCTTTTATGCAGAAGCAGTGCAAAGTGTTATTCTAAATAATTAAAAATAATGATACATCTTAAATTACAAACATCATAAATTATGTATCATTTAGATAAAAGTAAAATTAAAAATTGTAATGCATTTGTCGAAATGATCATTTTTTAAAACAAAATAAAATTCAGAATATTTAGAAATAATAGATTATATCAAATTACATTGTATAAATCACAAAATTTTTAAAATAAAAATAAATAATTTTGAATTAGAAATTTTAATAAAGGTTATAATAGGTTATAATATAATTTTTTAAGTGAAAAAAATTCCAAATTGTTAGAAATGATAAACATTCCTGAATTTTTAATTAAAAATCTTATCTTGTTCACATTAAGACATTGGTATACAGTACCTGCTAGCATACACAGGAAGGTATGGAAGAGGATTACTGGACATGAAAAAAAAAAAAAAAATTCAGAGAAAAGAGTCAGAATTCTGACTTTAATTTCAGAATTCTGACTCTTTTTTTTTTTCAGAACTCTGACTTTTTTTCTAAAAATGAAAAAACACCTCCTGATTTTTCTTTTCTTTTTTTTTTTTTCTCTTTTCTTTTAAATGTACTGGAAAAAAAGTCTGAATTCGGGGGGCGGGGGGCAGTATTTTGAGATTAAAATCAGAATTCTGACAGGTCTTTTCTCAGAATTATGAAAAAAAAAGTCAGGACTCTGACTTCAGTCTCAAAATTCTGGCATTTTTCTCATAATACTGACTTATTTCATCAATTGAAAAAAATTAATGTCCCCCAATTTTTTTATGTTCTAGGAAGAAGTCAGAATTCTGACTTTGAAAAAAAAGGGGTCTCAGAACTCTGGCCCTTTACTCAGAAATCTGACTTATTTTACAAAAAAAAAAAAACCAAAAATCTCCCCCAATCATTTTTAATGTTCTGAAAAAAGTCAGAATTCTGGGGGAAAGTCAGAATTCCGACTTTAATCTCAGAATTCTGACTTTTTTCGTCATTCTTACTTTTCATAAATCGGGGGGGAAAAAATGTCCTGAATTTCTTTTTTTTTTTTTTTTTTTTTTTATGTTCTGGAAAGAAGTCAGAATTCTGACTTCTTTCTCAGAATTCAAACTTATTTCTTAAATTGAAAACAATAAATCTCCCCCAATTTTTTACATTTTCTGGAAAAAAGTCAGAATTCTGACTTTGATCTCAGAATTCTGGCCCTTTTCTCAGAATTCTGACTCTTTTTTTCAGAATTCTGACTTATTTCAGAAATTTAAAAAAAAGGAAAAATCTCCTCCAATCTTTTTAATGTTCTGGAAAAAAAGTCAGAATTCTGGAAAAAAAAAAAAAAAACAGAATTCTGAGATTAAAGTCAGAATTCAAACTTTACTCTCAGAATTCTGACTTTTTTCTCATAATTCTTACTTTTCAGAAATTGAAAAAAAAAAATCCAGAATTTTTTTTATGTTCTGGAAAGAAGTCAGAATTCTGACTTTTTATCTCTGAATTTTTTTTTCTCAGTGTTCCTAATCATCTTCCGGAGGAAGGTCATCGGCACCTCTAACTGTATTTATGCTGACTGACTTTTGTTTTTTCTCCAGGGAAACAATCACATGATAAAGATGCTCTGAACCTCGTAACTAATGAATTTTAACCGTTGTCTGAGTCTTTACTTCCTGCTCATAAAGGTCAACGTCTCCATGCTTTCATGCTGAGGTGTAAATATAACAAAAGCCTGTCTGGTAAGCAAGCAGCTGCTTGGAAGATGACACGACCTAATCATCACCCCACCTATCCTACTCGCATTCCTCCTTTCCATTTTCCCCTCCCTCTGTGCTCCCTTCGTCTTTGCCGTCTTTACAAAGGGTGTGTCTGTTCTCGCTCAGTCCTGCTCAGGTAGGCAGCCGAGCATTCAAGCAAGAAAAGAGGAGCCATTGCAATGTTTTTGACTTAAGCAAACTTTCCTCACACTTCACTCCAGTCAGTGTGAGAATGTGTCAGAAATCCCATCAGTGAAGTTATTCAAAACGTTAAGATGTGATGCAGGTTGCTGTTCCCTGGAGTTTTTGGCCCCATGCTCAGGTTTCCTCAATCCGCCTCAAGGTAATCCCCTGCAGACATGAAAGAAAGAAAGCACTGTCTTTGTTAAACAAGTGCTGTATTTCATAATTACCAAATGACTTTTTTTCCTGTCCATCTGTATCTGTGTGCATCATCTGCCTTGACTTGCCTCAGCACGGGTATGCTTCCCCTTTGGGGATCAATGGGAACTGGTTTTACAGGCTCAGTTCAACACAGACGAGTATTTTGATGGTTCCAGAGCAGCACAAAAGCTCAAACGGACGCAAAACTGGAAGAAAAATACTGATTTAGAGCAGCCAATCAGCAGCACTCTTTATCATTTCCAAGTGGACTGTATTGTATTGACTGCAGTATCACGATCAAAGTGTGTGTAGCTTTGTTGGTGAAAAGTTGGTGCTTAGTCAGCTCACTGCCTGAAAGGTTTAACCGAACTGCCGCAGGGCCCTCGAGGAGGGGGTATTAATATGTTACAGCACCCCCGGTAGCTGCAAACCAGGAATACAGCAGGGGCTGTCAAGACTCTGGAGACGAGATTAATGAAGCCCTGTTAGTGCTTTTATTACTCGGGAGAACACGAATAGTCAGCAGACTTTTAAAAGCTACCATCCACTTTAACTGCGCTGGCTTTGAACAGAAGATTTTTATGCAACGTTTGATTAGAAAACCAGTTTAAAAAGCCCAGTTTGTTCACAGCTTCATGAATATCTGCTTGTCCTGACTCCGTAATCTGCTTTCTACAGCATCTGGGATAAAATGCAGGTCTGGCTGCACGTTGTTGGTGGTAGACTTGGTAACCCACCTTCCTCCTCCTCCTCCTCCTCCTCCTGAAGTGACTCCTTGGCGATGCGAGGCTCTGCCAGTTATCTCAGGAATGTCCTTGCCAGCCCAGGAGAGGACAGGACTTAATGTTGCTCTTTCATAGATCAGCCAGTTCTCACATAGGGAGCCTTGTTTCATTACAGCTCCCTCTTTTGTGCAGCCATGACTAAATTTGCTGCTTTTTCTCTTTTTTTAAACCACAAACTGATATTTCAGCCTGAGTGAAGGCAGTGTTTTCTTGTGTATGGCTCTGCCTTGTCAATGGGACTTCCCTGAGGACTGTGTGCATGTTTGATGACGGTTTATTTAATGAAAAAACAAACTTGGGGGGGTGTTTAAGGGTTGTTGCCACTTGGTTTGGTTGTTTTCCTGAAAGTACTTAAAGTATGGATTCCTGCTGGTGAACATTGTGTAGGGTGATGCGTTTGGGTTCACTCGTGTGACATTTCTGGCACTTTCATCCTGTTTGTTATGTAATTGGTTGTTTTTTTATTGTTGTTTTTCTGTTTTTAATCCGATAGAACTACGACAAACAATTATTTTGATAATCGACAAGTCACCGATTAACAGGCATGAAATTTCTTTTATTTATATTTATAAAAAGTATCAAATCCTGACGCTTAAGTATCTTTCTGTCTGACTGTATTTATTTATTTATTAAGAATATTGGAGGTGTGTATGGCTTATGGTTTTCCTCGGTGTAGGGGACATCCCTGCAGAGAATCAGCTCATCACACACTTTTATGGGCATATATGTAACAGTGAATGATTAATATAGGATGAGTCCACATTCTTTTTTTTTTTTTTTTTTTTTTTTGCATAAACACAAACAGTCTTTAAAGGGATATTGTGTAAGTTCTCCTGTGTTTTATTCACAAAAACTGATTATTTGGTTCAAAAGTGTTTTTTCATTAATCAGTAATCACTCCCATCAACAAACTGAAGTGCTCCTCTAAGTTCTAAATTTGCCGTTCGTATCATTCATTTACACATCGAGCGGGGCGGCTCTGGGGAGGCTGCCATGTCGTATCGCCATGTTTTTGCGTTCAGGAGAAGCATGACGGTAGGAAAACACAGAAACTCACCGGACACACCGGAGTTTTCAGCTCAGTTCGAGGTAATGCCTTTGAAAAGTCACCGCGCTGCAGTGGGGGGAGAGACTAGCGTCTCACTGATGCTGCGTTCACGTGCAGTCGGGCAGACGGCCGTTGGTAACAAACCAGATGTCATTTTAATCAATGAAGCCGAGCGAAAGACGGTAAAACATGGGTCAGGGAATCAATACGACATCGCCATGACAACAAATCAGATGTGGACTGATGTCACTGTAACTGACGGACCACGTCTTCACATAGAGGCTGGTGATAACTTTACATGCAGCGGCTGTCGTCGGTCTGCCCGGTTTCACGCGAATGCAGCATGAAAAGTACGAGGGAGCTGCTGATTACACATGTCCCTTCAAAGGGACACCGTGTAACTTTTGGCCAGTAGGGGACAAGGTTATAATAGTTTTGGATTTTTAAGTAGTTTCAGTTTTTATTTCGTTTTGACTTTTTGTTTTTCAATTCAGTTAGTTTTAGTTAGTTTTTTGAGCAGATTTGCTAGTTTTTATTAGTTTCTATTTTTGAAAATGTTTAGTTTTACTTTAGTTTTTATTGGTTTCAGTGTTAGTTTTAGTTTTTTGGGGTTTTCTTTTCAGTAAATTATAGGTGTTTGTCTGGTGTGACATTCAAAATCATCAGAAAGTCACTTGGAGTAAAACCAGTAGACCAAAGTAAAAAGGTTAAATAGAAATACATTTTAAATCAACCCAAAAGGCTGATGTATTATATTAATTTACAAAGACTAAAACTAAGGATGTTTCTGCAATAATTTTAGTTAGTTTTAGTTAGTTTTGTGAAGACATGATACAGTTTCAGTTAGTTATCGTTTTGTTCAAAACTGTCGTTTTTATTTTTATTTTAGTTAACTGAAATGTTTTTTCAATTTTAGTTTTCATTTTTTCGTTAGTTTTAGTTAACTATAATAACATTGGTAGGGGAGCTAAACCCGTAACTTTCACAGCCCGCACAACTGTTGCAGAATTAAACAGTCTCTATTCATGTTTGGAATCGTGTTTACAGACCACTTTGATCAGCTGATGGCAAAGTCATTGAGCCATCAAGCGAAGCGCTCCAGGTCACATGATCCATTGAGAGACGGATCCGCTCCTCCAAAGTTACAATGTCTGGTTTTTGAGGAGTGCAGCCCCCTCAGAGCTCTGACATGTCAAGTACTGTATATTGACCCCAGAAATCATCTATTATTACTGACATTAGGCCAATGTTTAAGTCCAAAGTTACACAGTGTCCCTTTAAGTCGCTGCTCCAGTTTAATGGGCACAGCTGCTGCAAAAGCAACTGGTGCTAAAGTGAGGTTTCCTGGTAGTTTTGTACCGGAGCAGAAATGCTTCACTGGTGATGGAGAACGACCCAGAAGCTGCTCTGGAGCGTAGAACATGTTCGATAATTAAATTTGGCATTCACTTGCTGGAATGCAGCGATGTGTTTGCTGACTGATGCATGTGATGCCTCGGTGGTTGGGGTGAAAACAGCGGCTATATTTTAGACTGATCTGTTAAGAATGCAAAGATTTCAGCAGGGTTGGCATCTCAGGGACACCGGGAGGCTGGGGGGGTTGTTAGTGCTGCTCAGCCACATTTTCTACTCTGTTCACAAAGGGCCAAAGAGGATTAGTCTACTTGACAGATTTTTTTTAAAGCTTTGCTATGATTAAAACACCTTTGGCTCTATTTCCTTGAAACCCTCCAGCTTCTCTGACTTTCATCAGGACTCATGTCAGACTCATGAGCTAAATCCTAACAACCATAGCACATTTTTGATGAAGCCTTTTACTCGTGTACTCATGCATAGAGAGATTTATGTAAGCAGGACGTGTCAAACATAAACCAAGTATAAAATGATTGATTCAACGGTGCTGACAGGTGAAAGTCCTGCTTGTTCATATGATGCACATCAGTCTACATGAAACCTGCCGGAATTTTCAGATTCACTTTAATAAGTTAGGCAAGAGGATTTTGGCCACTAAAAAAAAACAAAATAAATACATTTCTTAGAATAAAGTCAGAATTCTGACTTTCAGTTCAGAATTTTGACTTTGTCCCAGAACATTTAAAAAAATTGTGTGTGTGGGGGGGGGGAGTCAGAAGTCTGAGAAAACTGTCAAAATTCAGACATTTTTTTCCCTCCAAAACATAAAAAAAGAAATATGGAGATTTTTTTCCCTTTCAATTTATGAAAACAGAATTCCGAGAATAAAGTCACAAGTCTGAGAAGAACATAAAAGCAGAAAAAAATGGGGAAAAAAAACAGAACATAAAAAAATCGGGAGATTTTATTTTCTTTAAATTTCTGAAAGAAGTCAGAAGTCTGAGATTAAAGTCAGAATTCTGAGAAGAACATAAAAAACATAAAAAAAAAATCTGCAGTTCTGTTTTTCTTCCAATTTTTGAAAAATGTCAATTCTGAAAAAAAAATTTCAGCAAATTTTTTATTTAATTTCTGAAAACAGAATTCTGAGAATAAAGTCAAAAGTCTGAGAAGAACAGAAAAACAGAAAAAAAAACAGGGCATAAAAAATCGGGAGATTTTATTTTCTTTAAATTTCTGAAAGAAGTCAGGATTCTGAGAAGAACATAAAAAGCATAAACATAAAAAAACATAACATAAAAAAAAATCCGGAGGTTTATTTTTCTTTCAATTTCTGAAAAAAGTCATAATTCTGACTTTTCTCAGAATTTTCTTTTCTTTTTCTTTAGTGGCCCTAATCCTCTTCCATATTAAACAATGTGAGTTTTTATCAACAATTTTTTTTGTTTCTAAATAGAATATAGCTGATAAGTTACAATATATGAGTTGTTTTCTTGCTTATATAGAGCTTAAACCTTCCAGCCTATTCAACATTCATCGACCACAAACATGACTTCCTGCCTTTAGATTTCCTCTGCTTACATTATTAATCAGAATACATAAAATTTTGAATACCAAAACGTTTCAGTACATGAGGCAGATTTATCCTATTGGTGATAAAATCAGCTGTTTTTGATAGTAATGCACTATAGTATCAGGCCGATACTAGCCAATATTTTAAAATTTTATATGTTTGCTTGATAGGGAAAGAGCATTTAAAAAACAAAGAAAAACTTTTATCAGCCTTTTTTTTTTTTCGATATCAGCTTTTTATTGGCTAAAAGAGTGCATCATCTTGGGAAAATGTAGTTAAACCAGGTACAAGTAAATGGATTTAGTTCTGTTACAAAATCTCATGATATTTTGTGAATTCTCTCGAGGTTTCGTAACAGTATGATGAAATATTGCGGGATTTCATTAGTAAAATAAAACAATGCCACATTTGTAAATGTCAATATATCAGCATATGAAAATGTCACAAAATTTTCGTGAATTCTTGCGAGATTTCAAAACACAACGATGAATAATCACGAGATTTCGTTAGTGAAATAGATCGACACCACGTTTTTAAATGTCAATATGATATCAGCATATGAAAATATTGCGATATTTCAGTGTATCAATATTTTTTCCCACCCCTAGTCTTTAGAAGTTTTACAGTCTGTAAAAAATAAGTTTTTGAAGAAGGAGTTTGTTTTTTTAAGACTTTAGAAACACCAGCTGATTGGTTAAATATCGGTTAAATATTGGTGGGGTGGCCGATGTCTGATACTCAGTTTTAAGGCCGATATAGGCTGATACCGATAGGGGGTGATTATTACTATTAGGGATGCACAATAATATTATAAATTTACCAAAAAATGATGTGCAATAACCTGCACCTGAAAGATACCAAAACATCGTTATCATCACTAACAGAAGCAGCATCATCATGACATCTGATAGGCTGCCACCATCATGTGACAGAAGCTAGAATCCGTCTGCTTTCTCATCATTTCATTGCCTAAAATCTTAGAACAGAAAACAAATTATATGTTTTGTATCTGTACAGTGGTATCGTGATACTCAAAAAAGTATGATTATGTTATTTTGTCTGGCTGGTATCGAAGTATCGATTCCAGGGTATCGATATGCCCATCCTTAGTTTCTTCTATATTTGTTCCTTTATGATTTTGTTCACTTATAACATTTAACTTCTTTAAGTTTCACGTCCAAAAGATATTTCAGTTTTCAGATTTGCATAATTGGACAAAACTCTCAGATACTTTAATATATTCTTGTGTTGGAAGCTAATATTACATTTTATTTTTCTCCTTGTGCCCACAGAAACCAACCAAAGGTAAATATGACATTGAATGAGGTTAAATTAGTTCTGATTCTGGTGATTTGTGTTGTTTGTAGTTACATCTTCCATCTTCTCAGGTTTTTGCCTACGACTACTGTTTCTGGTCTATGGATGAATCCCAAAAAGACAAGTTTGCAGGTTGGTGCATTTTCACTCTGCGAGCTTTGATTCGGCTCGCTCTGTTTTTAGCTCGTGTGTGACTCTGCTGACTGGTGAGTCATTTCTTCAACTTATCTCCTGACAAAATGTTTCCTGATATTCAGAGCTATTTATGGAGCTGAGGAAAGGGGGGGCAACATGAAGAGTCACACATTGTTTACTAATATTACTTGTGTGGTTTTAATAAATACATAGAATCAGAACAAAAGTACCATCCTGGCTGTCCTGAGTGTTTTTCTTTGAGATTTTAGTTTGTTTCGTGTTGTTGGTTCAGGTCAAGATGTGGTTTTCCAGTGCCTTGGGGAGAGTCTGCTGGACAACGCTTTCATGGGCTACAACGCCTGCATCTTTGCTTATGGACAAACGGGTAACTTCACACCTGCAACCATTTGTAGTCTTGTTTGTTCATCATCATCATTATTAGGGATGCACGATATAATCGGCTCCCTATCGGCCTATATCGGCCTTAAAACTGAATATTGGACATCGGCCACCCTACCGATTTTTAACCGATCAGCCCACTGTTTCATAAGTCTAAAAAACAAACGAACAAACAAAAAAAAAAACAACTTATTCTTCTTCAAAAACTTCTTTTTTACAGTCTTTAAAACTTCTAAAGATTAGGGGTTGGGAAAAAATATCGATACACTGAAATATCGTGATATTTTCATATGCTGAAATCATATGATACAACGCAGTATCTGTCTATTTTACTAATAAAATCTTGATATTTCATTGTTTCCTTATGAAATCTCGTGAGAATTCACGAAAATTGGGTGATATTTTCATATGCTAATATCATTTTGACATTTAAAAACGCGATATCCATTTATTTTACGAATGAAATCTTGTGATATTTCATTGTTCTGTTATGAAATCTTGTGAGAATTCATAAAATACCATGAGATTTTGTAACAGAGTGATGAAATTTTGCGAGATTTAGTAAGTAAAATGGATCGATTCTGTGTTTTGAAATATCAATTTAATATCGGCATATGAAAATATTGCGATATTTCAGTGTCTCGATATTTTTTTCCCACCCCTATTTATCAAAGTGTTGGAAACGGATAACAAAACTGCAATTTGAAAAAGACTGCTTATTTTTTGTCAGCTTTAATATCGGTATCGGTTATTTCCCACATGAGTTTTAATATATCGGCATATGGGATATTGGCCAAAATTCCAATATTGTGCATCCCTAATCATTATCATCAATCATTTTTACTGTCTACCACTCAAATCAGCCATTTATACATAATCGGCTTATGCAAAATTGCTATTAGAAAATTATAAGTTGTATTCCAAAATTTCCGATTTGCACTCTTCAAAGAACTGCGCCATATGCACCTACAGCCAAAATGACGGCATCTATGGCTGAAATGATGGCCAGACTGAGAGGAAAAATTTCCCAAGGTTTAATGCTCTCTTTGTAGAGTATCAGATTGCATCAGCAGTATCACCAAATTGCACCACAGAAATGGATGATGAGAAAACAAAAATCAACATTAAATAAATAAACAAAGAAATTCTGTCCAATGTGTGAACACTGTTGTTAGATTCTGAATTTGAGCAATAATGAAGCAGAACTGGGAGAATGAGAGGCTGGTGCATGCTCTAATTATTAATGTTTCTCATAATAAATAAGCCAGTTTTATATTGTTTAGGATTATGACAGAGTTCATGTTGTAACAGACTGGGTGACATGTTACATGTAGCCATCATGTCTGTGTTCACAAAATCACTTCAGATAAAATCATCCTAAGATGTTGGGACTTTTATGATTGTGGTCTGTGATTGGCTGGGAGTTATGGGGGCAGATCTGTTTATGTACAGAGCTGCTGATTCAGCAGCTTTTTCTAAATTCAGACTGTTGTAACAGCCGCAGCAGTCTGTTAATGTTGGATCAGTCTTTAACATTCAGAGTTACGAAATATTCTTCATTTTTTAAATGCAGCGATAAGGATGACATCATTTTTTGGGTGCAGTTTGTGCTCCTCATAATGGGAGTGGTGGCTCTGGGTTTCACCATCTCTAATATGGGCTTGTGAAGAGGCTAAACTCTGGCTCTTGTTCATTGCATGGCTTTAAGGGGTAACAACTGATATTTACTGTACATCATTTTACTTAATGAAAAAAAAAGGTTTGATTTACTGTAATGCTGCTTATTCAGCTAATTCCCCCAACTAAGTTTTCCATCCTTTTTAGCTGCTGCCAACACTCATCTGATCTTAATCAGATTAATTTTTATTCTTATGAATTTAGCCTTTAGTCTCGGCTGTTAATCGTCCCAAACATGAGTTTGACCTGCTTCGTTTTTCCTGCATGATTAAAAACAACGCTTCTCCAGGTTCCGGGAAGTCGTACACCATGATGGGCTCGGCGGAGCAGCCCGGTCTGATCCCTCGGCTCTGCAGCTCCCTGTTTAGCCGAACGGTGCAGGAGGCCCGCGAGGGAGAGACCTTCACCGTGGAGGTCTCCTACATGGAGATTTACAACGAGAAGGTCCGAGATCTTCTGGATCCCAAAGGGTGAGGACATGCTTGGTGCCGGACGTCCTGTTTGGAACCACAAAAAGAAAACGACTGTGTTAAATATCAGTTTCTGAGAGTCTGCTGGGAGTGATTCATCATGCAGATTCAGCAGAAAAGCTGCATCTCAGCAGATGCATAAAAAGTCCTGCTTCTTACAGCAAACAGTGGGTCAAGTAAATATTGGACACATGAAGATTTTTTCTCTGTAATCTCTCTCTGTATTCACCAGACATTTGTAACAACCCAACTTACCCAGACGCACCAAACAAAAACAAGCGAGTCCAGAACTGAAGTTATGTAATGAAATCAGATTTAAATAAATTTATTTAATACTTAATACAAAAGTCTTTGTGGGCACTGACAGCTTTAGTCGCCTTCTGTTCGGAGAAACTTGTCTAATTCATTTCTCAGGTGTGATTTTGGTTCATTCTTCCAATGATAATTTATCATATATTTATTATCTATATTTATACCTGAGTTCTTATTTCTAGAAAACATTGTTTTAAATTGTTACTGACTCTTTTCTATAGGAGTCGACAAGCACTGAGAGTGAGAGAGCACAAAGTTTTGGGCCCGTATGTTGATGGTCTGTCTCGCCTGGCTGTGGCCAGCTACAAGGTAACGCAAACATTTCATTATGAGTTTTTTTTTTCTTTTGTCGTTATTAGACTGCGTTGCCATGGGGAAAATGTAATATTACAGGCATGGATGTTTTCAACAGGACATAGAGTCTCTGATGTCAGAGGGGAATAAATCTCGTACCGTCGCAGCGACAAACATGAACGAAGAGAGCAGCAGATCTCACGCTGTGTTCAACATCATCCTCACACACACACTCATGGACCTGCAGTCGGGGGTAAAATGTTCCTTTTTTTCTTGTGTTTTTACTCACAATTTTTAGTTTCTTTTTCTTTTATTAGCAGTTCCACAAGTAAGTTTTTCCATTGTTATTGTTGTTTTAATTTTTTTTCTTTCTTTTTAAAGGTACAGTATGTAAGTCATTTGAAAGAAAACATCTTTTCTTTCAAATACTCATCTTTGCCACTATTTGTCAGTAAATCTTAAGCCCAGCATTCACTGTGCAATTTTTGCCCGTTTTTGAGTCGATTTTCCAGCCGTGCGACAAGTTTGGCAATCAGGCCGACTCTTGGCCAAATTGTGTGTCGTGCGTCGTTTGTTTGTTTGTTTGTTTATTGTGGAGATCCTCATTAGCTCCCACCAACAGTGGTCGCTAGTCTTCCTGGGGTCCCAATTTAAAAGAAGCCAAGGTACAAATACAAAGTACAAAATAAACACGTCCACAATAATCATTGTAAGAAATGAAGACACAAAATACAACTGTCACAAAAATGATAATTCACAAGATCCATAAAAACATGAAAATTCAAATAAAAATTTAATATATGGGGCTCATTAAAGCAAAGTAGCTTTCAAAGTTTGTTTGAACATTTGTAAATTTGGTATATCTCTTAATTCTTTAGGCAAACTATTCCACAATTTTGATGATCTAAATATTACAGACTTTTGAAACATATTTGTTTTTGGCCGATCAACAACCAAATCAGCACCACATGCCTGCCGAGTAGAATGAGAGTGTACCTGCTTTACATATCTGATGTTTTCAAACACTGAAGTGGGTAAACCATTCAGAATGACCTTTTTAAAAAAAATTAATAAATTATAATTCAATTTATCTTGGAGCAAAGGCCAAGATAAAGTATGATGCATTTGTTGAACACCAAAAAAGTAAGGACACTTAAGGACTAGGCGGGCAGCTTTGTTCTGGACAACCTGAAGCCTCGCTACATCAGTTTCATTTGCTGCGGACCAGATAGTGGAGCAGTATTCAAGTTGTGCTAACACAAGCGACTGAACTACCTGCTTCAGAACCGCCTAAGTGACAAAGCAAGCGCACCTTCTTGTTACAGCAAAAGCTTTGCCCATATTACTGATAATGTGGTCCACATGAGGCGACCATGAGAGATGATGATCAACTGTGACCCCAAGAAGTCTCATCTGCCGAACCTGCTCTAGTTTAAAACTTTCCGCATTTAAGATGAAAGGAGGAATTTTATGTAAACGTCGTGCAGTATACAAGAGGGTCACGAGAGGCGATTGGCACCTCACGACGAGCTCCCGATCAGAAATCGTGAGTCGCAAGAAAATCAAACCTGTTTGATATTTTGGTCGTGGCTGGTGAGTGAATCGTATGTTGAAGCGCCGCCACGACCAGACTGAGAACTCTTTCCTCTGAGATTTTCACATTTCGCATGCGTTAAACAAAAACGTAAGTAAACCAGAAGCAGCGTGGTGGCCCGGCGTGTCATTTGGATGGAGATTTCGTTGTAGAACCGACAGACCGTACAGCCCACGTCTGGTCAGACAATTACTCGTCCACACACGATGTCCTCGCCTTTTATTTTTTGGTGAATTCTTCACACTGAAGAACACAAATCGCCAAGTCAGCGCGTTTTTTTTTTTTTGGTGAAAGCATACTGTTGCTGCTGTTGTTGTTATTGTCGTCTTCTTCTCCGTTTTCTTCTTCTTCTGCTACTAGCTGTATTTATTGCGTTGCATGTCAGAATTGTTCAAGACCCCAACGTGTCTTTGAGTGTGCGCAGTGTGAGTAGTCAGATCGCATCCGGGTATCGGTTTGTACAGTATGAGGACAGACATCGCAAGCTGCAAACTTTTGAACTCTGCGACAGATTTGCACAATTTGAGTTGGAGTTGCGAGCAACGACTGAAAAAAATCACACAGTGTATCCCAGGCTTTACCTACTGTACCTTTTACTTATGGATATTTTGGCTTTCCTTATGAAACTGGCTTTGTTTTTTAGTGTCTTTACACCAGAATCAGCCACAAAATCGCACTCTCCACAGTACGTGATTTTGTTTCTCTTCTGGGGTTGACGTGATCCGTGGAAGCTGCTAGCTGCTAACATAAGCTCGCCTCTTTTCCACCACCTGAAAATGGGTGATCACCTGTCGAGGAGCGGCAATTAATGACAAGCTTTTTCAGAGTGGAGGAGGTTTCGACACCTTTAAACTTATAATAAATAAAAAAATAAATATATATATATATAAACAGTCTGTACCGTATTTTCCGGACTATAAGTTGCATTTTTTTTTCATAGTTTGGCAGCTTGTGCGACTTATAGTCCAGTGTGACTTGTATATCAAAATATATACAATTTAACTAATTTTTAAGTATCAATTTATATTGACTGACATGAGCCAAGGAGTAAATATTACAGTCTAATGTAAATAGAGGGCGCTCTAAGCTTGTGACAACTGTATTCTGCTCCAAGGGCAAAAATCCCAAAATAGCCTCATCTCAGTGAGAGGAGTTCATTTTGGCCGTACTGTCTGTGCGGTGGAACAAATCTTCAAAAACATGTTTATCCTTCTTAGTTATGATATTTATGATCATTTACAGGAATTAACTCTGGAATTAGACTGATTGGGTCATTTTTACCAGTAAAAAGTAGGATTTGAAAAATCACCCTATTTTAAATAGATAAATATGACTTATAGTCCTGTGCAACTTATATATGTTTTTTTCCTGGTTATGATGCATTTTTTGACTGATGCAACTTATAGTCCGGAAAATACGGTAATTATGCTGAGTGGGGGTATCGGCCAATTACACCCGACATATCGGCTGATGCCAATACCAGCAAAAGATGCAAATATTGGTCTGTCTGATGTAACGGTCTATCCTCAGTTCTGATTATCTGTTTTCATGCATTTACTCCAGACGAGCGGAGAGAAGGTGAGCAAGTTGAGCCTGGTGGATCTTGCTGGAAGCGAGCGGGCAGCGAAGACCGGAGCAGCAGGGGAGAGGCTGAAAGAAGGCAGTAACATCAACAAGTGAGTTTACCTCTGCTCCAGGGATTAGTGGCTGCTATTGTGTTTGGCTTCTCTTGGATATGACTCTGAGCAACTTGAGATTATCCTGATGATGCGCAGACTCTTCATCCCCCCACTGAGGCTCGTCTCCACCCCCTCTCTACAGGTCTCTCAGCACTCTGGGTTTAGTTATCTCGGCTCTGGCTGATCAGGGAGCAGGGAAGAACAAGAGCAAGTTTGTTCCCTACAGAGACTCTGTGCTCACCTGGCTGCTCAAGGTACGGAAACAAAAATAAACCTGCTGCAGAGAAGCAGGACAGCTGCACGCTTGCTTCTGCAGTGCAGACTCGCCTCAGAACATGCAGCTGTATGGAAAACAAAGCACATTTCTTTTTTATTTAAAGGTTTTACATGTCACGATATGATAAAACAATAATCTAGTCTTTGTCAGGGCTTAAAATTTGGGAACTGCAACCTCAGATGAGCAACATCACACATATAATTATCACCAAAATTATTTATACCCTCCATGTAAGATGCATAAACAGAGGTAAACGCAGATCTTCACTTTGGATGGAGTTTTTAAAAGAATCGCTTTTGATGCCAAAAATCTGCATTTATGTGTGGATGACGGGCCAAATCGTAGGAAAATATCTTTGTTTTATGAGATTCCTGCTACGTGTGGACAAGGCCCAAGTCCAGACCTCAGCCTGACTGAAATGTTGAGCTGGGACCTTCAGAGAGCGGTGTGGGACAGAATGTCCTCACAGTGATACGAGACTGATGGCAGCAAATGATGGTTTGTCATGTCGCCCGTGTCTGTTCTGTGTTTCTGTTCCTGCAGGACAGTCTCGGAGGGAACAGCCGGACCGCCATGGTGGCCACCATCAGCCCAGCGGCAGACAACTACGACGAGACGCTGTCCACCCTGCGTTACGCCGACCGGGCCAAGAGCATCGTCAACCACGCGGTGGTGAACGAGGACCCCAACGCCAGGATCATCCGCGAGCTCCGAGAGGAGGTGGAGAAGCTGAGGGAGCAGCTCACCGAGGCCGAGGTGCAGATTCAGCTGGGGGGCTCTCTGAGGATGGGGGGGGGGTTAATGTGCGCAGAGTGTAACGTGACTGCTGCTGCTTTCAGTCCATGAAGGCTCCGGAGCTGAAGGAGCGGCTGGAAGAGTCCGAGAAGCTGATCCAGGAGATGACGGTGACCTGGGAGGAGAAACTCAGGAAGACGGAGGCCATCGCACAGGTAGCACGACACGTCAGGATTTATTTAGCACGAGGGTTGTCCAATGCTACCGATATTATCAGCCAATATCGGCATGAAAATGTGATATCGGAAAATATCAGCATTGTTTTTTTCAGACTGTTCCATCAGCTTATAACAACCACCTTATTTAATTAATGAAATAACTGGAGTTCAGGCTGCAGTGTATGCAGTATTTTACTAATGGGACTACGATTACTACTATATACACCAGAGTCAGATTTATTTGTACTTGTATTTACATAAAATGAAATTGGTACAGCAAATGAATAAATAAACATTCAGATTTAAAAACAGACTCGGCATAAAAAGGTAAAGTGTGACAGACATACAGATATTATTTTAGGACATGTATGTCCAGTACGATAAATTTAGAAAAAGAGAAGATATCAGGTGAAATTTCAGGTTGATTTGAAACTTTTGTTGTTTTTTTTAATGCCACTTATGTTCAGGCTCCTTTTTAGCTGTTAGAGATTTTTACTACGGATGACCGATATCATCATCCAACCGATACTATCAGCCAATATCAGCATTAAAATGTGATATTGGAAAATATTGGTATTGGTTTTTATGTACCGATATTTTTACTAACAAAATTTCATGAGATTTTGTTCCATTAGCAGCGTTCCAGCATCCCTGCTATTCTGGAAGAACTTCATTTCCCAGCATTCCTTTCAGTCATGTGACTACAGTGCAGCTGCTGCTGCTACAGACTGACTTGCTTTGAAGCTGCTGATAATATGTCTGCTTTTAAGTTGTTTAGTTACCAAGCTGTCAGAAACATTAGAATTAGCCACATGTTGGCTATTACCTGCTAATATCTGATATCTGGCAGCCAGATGTCCAAAATGAACTCCTTTAAGGAGATTTTGGGATCAACTTCACAGTTGTCTGCATATATCGGTATTGGTTGATGTCAAATATCGGAAATTAAGAGTTGGACAATCACGGATATTGAACATTCCTATTTAGCATGGTTTTTATTTTCATTTTATCTGCTTAGTTTTACGTTTCTTTTTAATCTTTAAAGACAAATGAGTTGAATAATTCTGACATAAGTGATGTTTTTCTTCCATTAGGAGCGACAGAAGCAGCTGGAAAGCCTGGGCATCTCTCTCCAGTCCTCTGGCATCAGAGTGGTGGATGACAAGTGTTTCCTGGTCAACCTCAATGCCGACCCCGCCCTCAACGAGCTGCTGGTCTACTACCTCAAAGTAATTGACACTAACTTGCTTGTATAAGGCACTGTACAAGATCCACTCCGTCCAATACAAACTACCAGAACTGCCTTAATTTTTGGTGTCATAGATTTAGCCAGGTGTTGGAAACATTCCTCATGGATTTTTGCTCCATTCTGACATTATCACATCACACAGTTTCTGCATCCTAATGCTGCTCTGTTGGATTGAGATCTGGGGCCTCATTTATAAAATCCTTGATGTAGGAAAAACAAGAAGTGTGCCGCACAAAAACTTTAGGATTTATAAAAGAGTCCGGACGCACGTCCTACGCCTGTTTCCGTTTATAAATCAGAATCAACTCTAAAGTTGGCGCACCTGAGGGAACGTGTCGCTCCACCCGTAAGGTGACCATAAAAGGTCAGGAAACGCCCTGATAAATATTCATCGACATAATTTCCATGATGGCTCGGGAGGTAAAACGGTGAAAAAGCGGAATTTCTGAGACTACGAACGTGAGATCCTGATAGACCACAGAGCAAAACGTAAAAATGTTTTTAACGGCATGAACGTTAGCAATGCAGAGACGTAGAAAAGGTGTCTTCAGAGGACCGGGCGGTTTCCAGTGGGCAAGACAGTGGAGACAGAACGGAGACAGAGGACACGGACACGCCAGAACTAAACGCGGGTCTGAGGCGCCGCGTGATTCAGATCATTTATTCCTTTCTTCCACCTTCTAAAACCAACATGTCCGGACACAACTGAGATGATTTTGACCTCTGTTTGGTGTTAAATATTTCTTTCTGGTTCCTGGATGTTCCAGCTGGTTGCTGGTGCTGCAGATGTGGTTGGAATGGGAGGCCGTGGCTCCCCAGCACCTCATGCGCCCAGTTGCAGCCGCATCCACAGATGAACTCCTGTGTGCAGAAGGCCATGGAGGCCACGGAGTTGCCAAGGATAAAGACCTTATTTACAGAAATGGGCACAACACTAAAACTAGTAAATATATCAGATCTGCCTCATGCACCGTTTCCTCCAGCAGATGGTGCGTCTTTACACACTGGGTTGCCGGACCAACCCTAACCCTAGCTACATATAATTATATATCAAACATCACTAGAATTTCTGAACAGCTACAAGTGAAGGAAATATCCTGATTGTCACCAAACTAACAAGCACTTTTGCATGTTAAACACGTCAGTTTAACGGTAGTTGTCATTCATGTGTAGAAGCTCTTTTACACGCTTAAAGGAAGCAGACTTATTCATGTTTTATTTCACAACACACCATATTTTAGTGGTTGGGGTTCTTCTTCAATAAGATAGCCCACACCTGTTTCTGTTGTAAATCCTGATTTTCTTTTATCTTCTGTGTGTGAGCACATGCGCTCCAGACACTTTAATATCAAATATGCCTCTTTGTTAATTTTTCCAAATAACTTTAATATTATATTTTGCACAAATGTCACATTTCACATCATTTCTTTGCTTTTGTTCTTCTGCCGTTGGTCTCGCAGTTTCCCGTTTCTCCAAGTGTACGCCAGAGTCAGAGCTGCAGTAGATTTAGTGACTTTTTCTGCCAAGTTTGTTTATTATAAATCCCAAAAATTAACTACAGGTGGAGCTAATAAAGTGGCCAGTGAGTGCATCTTCGCTCTGTTCAGCGTGGTAGATATTGTTCATCGAGCTTCTCTTCTCTGCCTCTTGTCTCCAGGAACACACCCGTGTGGGCTCTGCCAACTCCCAGGACATCCAGCTGTGTGGGATGGCCATCCAGGCCGAGCACTGCGTCATCAACATCGCTGAGAACAGCAGCGTGGTACTCACTCCCCACCGTAACGCCAGGTACGTACAGCCAGTCTCCTGCGTGCTTCACTGTGATGCTTTTTATCAACGCTAAAGTAACTTTTTTTTTTTTCTTTTAAAGGGGAAGTTCGTTTTTTTTTCAATCTGGACCTATTTTCTAGCATGAAATATGTTCATTTACTCACCCAGACAGTTTTGTTGCAACTTGAATTCCTTTGAGAGATATTTAGATCCACTCCAGATCAGCTTATGTCCAATATAATGGAAGTGATGGGGGAACCGCGTTCAGCCTCTAAATAAGGCATTATCTGCCACAAACTCCTTCATTTCACCAATGTTTTGTTGCACAAACATTCGTCTATATATACACATTATATGTGTGTATATGTGTATATATATATATATATATATATATATATATATATATATATATATATATATATTTTTTTTTTTTTTTTTTTATTTTTTTTTAATTTATGTTCATATATACAGTTGTCCTCAAAATTATTCATACCCTCCAATCAAAGAAAAGGCTAAATTCACAATAGTAGTTCAAATAACAAGAAAATAAAGAAACTAATAATAAATAAAAATGTTCAAAATTATAATTTAGTGAAATAAAATATTGCTTTTGAATTGTAGTAAGAAATAATAATTTTTATAGAAAGCAGATTTTTTTCCGTCTTTAATCGTAGGGTCTGAATAATCTTGAGGACGACTGTATATAACAAAAACATAATCACAACAAAACTTTATAAATAACAAAAGCAACAACAAACCCCCATATACATATTTAGATCTATATGGATCAACGTATTTCACACAGCAATTACACACGCTGAAGTAACTTTAAATAGCACAAACACCAAGCGTGTGCTGCACGTGCAAAGCAGGAAGGAAAACATGAGGAGCAGCAGCAGATGTATGAAAACACACCTGTAGCTTTTGTTTTTCTCGTACAGAACGTGTGTGAACGGTGCCGTGGTCACCAGTCCGGTTCAGCTCCAGCACGGGGACAGAATCCTGTGGGGAAACAACCACTTCTTCAGGTGGGTTTCAGATCCGTAACCAGCGCTTACTGGTTTCCATTTCACTCCTGTTCACCCGCACAGTTCTCCTCCTCGTTCTCTAAACGCAGGATCAACCTGCCGAGGCATATGGTCCATGCGGGCGGCGAGGATGAGGAGAGCGGCGCTGTGATGAAGACCTGTCTGAGCACCGACCAGCTGGAGGTGGATGTGGACGCGTCCAGCGACGCGTCCAGCGAGCTGAACTTCGGCTACGAGTTTGCGCAGACCGAGGTCATGATGAAAGGCATGTGCACCAACGGTGAGTCACAAACACACACTTCACACGCGGAGTGTTTCACCTTAAATGGATAAAACCAAAACATTCTTTCTGTTCTTCACGCCTTCATCCCTCTCCTCCTCTTCCTCCAGACCCCCTGCAGTCGGTGCTGCAGACTCTGGAGAGGCAGCACGAGGAGGAGAAGCGCTGCGCTCTGGAGCGCCAGAGGCTGATGTACGAGCAGGAGCTGCAGCAGCTCCGCCAGCGACTCAACCCGGAGAAGCCGTCCCACTTCCTGGACGCGCCCGGCCTCTTGCTCGGTGCCGGCGGGGGCGGCGTGACCTCACCCGGCGCTCACAAACGTGTGCGACGCTGGAGCGAGGACAGGTGAGGCTCAGCTCAACATCTGCTTAAAAAATAATTCAGGTCGTTTCGTAAAACTTGTTTTCCGCGGTGCAGAGAAGCCATGATGACCCGCAGCCTGCGGCGCCTTCGGGAGCTGGTTGTTCGGGCCAAACTCTTGGCCCAGGAGGCCAGTTTTATCGCCGAGGAGCTCAACAAGAGGACCGAGTATCTGGTCACTCTGCAGATACCTGCAGCCAACCTCAATGCTAACAGGAAGGTAGGATTTGAAGCCAAGAAGGAGAAATGTAGGCTGTTGGAAGCTCCATCTAGGAAGGAGTTTGTGTGTGTCTTTACATTTCTGAGGCATAAGTACTTGTTTTTATACGGAAGAAAGAGATGAGTTGAGCCTGAGATGAAGTTGGAGCAGTTTCAGATGAGATCGTCTGCACCGAGACATCGTTTCTCTGATTCTATTGATTATAATCCAGCCAGCAACGTCAGACTGAAGTATTTAATCATCAATCAGATAGATCAGATCAATTTTACTGTCTGACTCTGCAGAATTGAAAATGCTT